>JBBPBX010020603.1:11607-34385 GCA_038048925.1 Garcialebias charrua | reverse complement strand
TTAAATGCCTACCTGACTGTCAAATAGTTTGCTCAAGTTTAATTTCAAATTAGCTGAAATACATGTCAATCAGCTTGATAAGAGATGCAATAAAAAATCTATCAATCAAACAAACAAAATCAACAAACAAATAAATAAAAATCATTAATAATTAAAGATAACCCAAAACAAGAACACACTATTTCATCATGACTGTCAAATTTTTGTTTGTGTCCAGTTACCAGTTTTACCAAATAATAATAGAATATATTTGTGTTTTTATTATGTAATATTGAATTATTACATAACACTTGTCATAAAATGCGCACTGACAACACCTGTGATACACGGCAGTGGCAGTGAATGACTAGGGACTGAACCACAACCACAGTGTGAAATACTCTGTGTTGCAGGGAACATCAGGCAGCCATTTCTGGCTTTACTCACATCAATGTACATGTGGAGGCATTCATAAACAAACACACTATTGGCTTCACAGCTTGCTCACAAACATACAGTTAATCTGATAGCTGAAATAAAAAGCTGAAGCGCTTAAATAAAAGTTCTGTAATAACTCGTGCGCAGTGAGTCCATAGCATCACTTCATAAACAGACCGCCGACATGTACAGAACTCTTACATGACAAGTTCAGCCACGATCCACTTTACCGCTGCGAAGAAAGCAAAGTAAGGCTAAAGATCAAAAAAGAGAAAAAAATATTGATTAGACACTCATACATAGATGCATCTTTGCACTATATAGACTGAAACATGTAGGTTGAAGAGTGTGTGGAGGGGGAGCAGTGCTCACATCCAGCAGTGTGTGTCCACTGTCACTGCTCTCTGAATAGACCCGACACAGAGCCTGGTAGTCATAAAGAGTGACCCTGAGAAGACAAAGATAGAGCAGATGAAGCAGAGAACACCTGAAATAGAAACATAGATCTGACTTTACATCGTTCTGTTGCATTCTCGTGACATTTCTCCAAAAAAGGACCTGTTTGTCTCAAGTCACAAGTTATCTCTGCAATAACATGCCTGGGGCCTTGTGACAGCAGGTGGAGAAGAGTCTACCTCTGCAGTACTGCCTCTTCTCCAACAAATGATATACTGGATTGATGTAGAAAGAATGGACAGAGGAAATGAAATTAAACCTGAGAGCGTCCTCAGTGGTTTAACAAAGCAATTTTAGAAAGCCCTGGATGTTGGTAAAAAATAAAAAATAAAAATAAAACGATGAGGTCAGAGGGATTTAAAAGGATTTAAGGGGGTAATGGACTCCAAGGCATTGAAATGTAGCTCTGTTTGGACTTGCACTGGACACTTTTTCTAATAGAGTTTGGTTGACCTGCTATGCCTGCATGTTAATGTTCATTCAACAATGTATCTGCTGCCCCAAGCTTCCATCACAGCGTCAACAGCATACAGCGCCAACACAGCAAAAGAAACCAGTTCACGCCAACAGGTTACAAGAAACTAACTCAAACTAACTTTTGATTGATTGATCAGTAAACACACGTTGGCAGTTTATGTCCAGCTTGAGTGGCCCATTTTAAAATGTCTATGTTTTAATGAAGGTAAAAACTGTGCTCAAACACATGAATTCTCCACAAGTGTCACTGAGCATTAGGATATGAAGGATGTTACTCATCATGCTAATACTTCCCCAACACAAGTCATAGTGTTCATTCATTGCATGCCCTGCCCCCAGTCTTAAGCAATCATCCTCCAATATTAACAAATAAAGAAAAGCTCTTGTCAGTCACTTTATTTTTATGGATTTGTCTGTAAATTAGTTTGCTGTCAGCTTTCAATGTTCTTTCCCATAAAACACAGGCATAGTTGGCTTGTGCAAAGATGTGTCACCTCTGATTTTCATCCGCTCAGACAGCATGGCTGACATCCCCTCACCCATGTCCTGTGGGCAGCAGCAAATGCAGGGTCCTGCTGTTGTGTTCAAGATGTGAGCTTAAGCTTGTGTGTGATGTAAGTTTGCACTCAGCTCTGAAACTATGCGAAGACGTACTAACTTTCATATTGTTTCAGAATCATCCCACGTTACAACTATTTCTGTCTGTTTTGTACTGGGGAAAGGTATTATCAGACGTTGAAGCTCTAAATTATGTAATTGCAAAGTGTTGCCTCTCACTGCTCCCGGTGTTTTCCAGGAGGCAAACACTGGCACGATATTCACATCTGTGTGCTTTCATCTGTGTGTGAGAAGTCAAGTTTTTCCCAATTCTTTTGTTTCAGGAAAAGATTAGCTGTAATCCCATAATGGAGAACTCCACTGAGTGACAGGTCAGAGTTGAGCACTGAATGCTTCAACACGATTGGACCAAGTTCACAGCTGTCATCACGATGGGAGACGTGCTCTCATTTTGAAACCAGCCTGCTTTTTATTTTCACCTGTTTCTGCACTCGCACACACTGCCCTTGAGCTTACACCTCTATGTACACGCTCAGAGTTTAACCCTTTACCTTTTGAAGGAGCCCATCTGGAGAAGCTTGTTCATCACAGCTCCTTCGACTTGACCCAAGAAGTTTCCTGTCTGAAAAAGATTTAAAGGACAAACATTTTACTACAAGAAGTACATAATAATCATATAAATTTATCAGTAAAATGCATTTATTTAATGCAAAAATTTCAAATAATGGAAACATTTGGGAATTAAGAGATTGATGCATGCATATTTGGGAAAATCAGCTCTCATTAAACCACCCTTGTTGATGCATTATTTTGCAATGATTTGCTTAAATATAATGGAATTTTTCATGTTGTCCTTAGAAATGTGCACTGCATGAATCTACAACTGGACAAGGATACACCTGATAGAATAGTTGGAACAGAGTTGCCTGTAAAAAATAGCTCAAGCTATAAATACATTTGAATTGGGAGGTGATACAATTTGTATTTTGAAGGATGACAGTCTTTACAATGACAACGATAGGATGAAAATGTGAGTGCATTGAAATTGCTTCATCTCTTCCCAAGATAAAATAAAGTGCAGCAGTCTGCATGAAAAGAACAAGCAGAGGAATGAAAGGGCAACGACAGCCAGCGGACTGGCTTCTGGATGAACTAAAGTTGGAGTGACAGCATGTCTGGCCACTGCTATGCACTAAATCAACCCTTTGTCTTTCTGGGAGCAGTCCACACTCTAAATGTTTAAAATGAGATGGAAAGATATATGTAGAAAAAAAAAACAAGCTTTGAGTTTATATGCTTTAAGATGAAATTCAGCTCTGGTTTCCTATGAATACTTGAAATAATAATTTGACATTTTCATTCCCACACATGTTTATTTGTAAGTGTGCATATAGTTACGTGTGGCTGTCTCACCAAAGTGTAGTCTTCTGCTACAAGAATGAAGCCGTTGTTGTCAATGAGGTAGCAGTTAATATTCTGTCAAACAGAACACGGTTTTACTGCAGTTAGAAGGAGCAAAACTGCAAAAATCTGACTGAGCAAAAGGAAATCCGACTGACCTCATCATCACAGCTTATGGAGCATCTCCCATCCAATGCAGTACACTGAAACAAAACTGAAAGTTATGCACCATAACTCATGTTCCCTGAAGGAAGGGAACGAGGTGCAACATACTTGCTATGGGAATTGCGCCCCCGCACGATTACCTGAAGGAATATACTCACGCCTTTACGGCTAGGGGCGTCACTGCGCCAGAGGCCCCGCCCTCTGGTTACTTAAGCGGCGTGCGCCCCTCCATCTTCCTCTTGAAAAGTGCACTTCACCGAGCTTTCAGCATTGAAAAGGGCCAGTTATGTTGCACCTCGTTCCCTTCCTTCAGGGAACATGAGTTATGGTGCATAACTTTCAGTTCCCTTTCAGTCATGTTCTCTCGGTGCAACATACTTGCTATGGGAACATAATCCATTCACGCCCTTGAAATGCTCAGTAAAATGCATGCTAGAGTGAACGTCTGCCTCTGATCAGTAGGTATCTCAAGGCTACTTTCTACAGAATGTTAGAAAGAACAGCCTGAGTGATGTCACCTGCAATAACATCCAAACTGTAATGCCTTGCAAAAGTATTCAAGGAACTCTAATTCGTAGCAGCGCAGATGTCTGCAACTGATAAGCCCTTGAACAATGACCAGGAAGTGGCAAGGCCCCCTAGTGGAGTGAGCATGTACTCCAGAGGGGTGCCTGCTGACCCTTGCTACTGTAGGCCCTCTTAATGGCCTCAGTCACCCAGTGTGAGAGGCGTTGTTTTGATAGGGCTCTCCCGGTAGCAGGTGCTGCAAAGCAGACAAACAGTTGATTTGTTCTTCTCCATTCGGCTGTTCTCTGCATGTAGGTGCGTAAAGCCCTCACTGGGCAGAGAGCCTGTAGCCTTTCCTGATCCTGGTTCAGGACAGAGGCAGGTGGAAAAGAGGAGAGATCAAAGTCTAGACTCCTATAGTTCAGGGTCCAGACCTTGGGGATGTATGCGAGATTAGGCCTCAGTGTGACCTTTGACCCGTCTGGGGCGAATCTGGTACACATTGGATGTACAGATAATGCGTGGAGGTCACCCACGCGNGCAATGTGGGATGGGTGGTGGCCGAGGGCGGGGACCCTGGCGGTCTGATCCTCGGCTACAGAAGCTGGCCATTGGGACATGGAATGTCACCTCTCTGGTGGGGAAGGAGCCTGAGCTAGTGTGTGAGGTTGAGAGGTTCCGGCTAGAAATAGTCGGACTCACCTCAACGCATGGCTCTGGCTCTGGAACCAGTTTCCTTGAGAGGGGTTGGACACTCTTCCACTCTGGAGTTGCCCCTGGTGAGAGGCGCCGAGCAGGAGTGGGCATACTTGTTGCCCCCCATCTTGGTGCCTGTACGTTGGGGTTCACCCCGGTGAACGAGAGGGTAGCCTCCCTTCGCCTACGTGTGGGGGGACGGGCTCTGACTGTTGTTTGTGCCTATGCGCCAAACGGCAGCGCAGATTACCCACCCTTTTTGGAGTCCTTGGAGGGGGTATTGGAGAGTGCGCCTCCTGGGGACTCCCTTGTTCTGCTGGGGGACTTCAACGCTCACGTGGGCAATGACAGTGAGACCTGGAGGGGTGTGGTTGGGAGGAACGGCCCCCCTGATCTGAACCCGAGTGGTGTTTTGTTGTTGGACTTCTGTGCTCGTCATGGATTGTCCATAACGAACACCATGTTCAGGCATAAGGGTGTACATATGTGCTCTTGGCACCAGGACACCCTAGGTCGTAGTTCGATGATCGACTTTGTTGTCGTCTCATCTGATCTGCGGCCGCATGTCCTGGACACTCGGGTGAAGAGAGGGGCGGAGCTGTCCACTGACCACTACCTGGTGGTGAGTTGGCTCCGATGGTGGGGGAGGATGCCGGTCAGACCTGGCAGACCCAAACGTATTGTGAGGGTCTGCTGGGAACGTCTGGCAGAGTCTCCCGTAAGACGGAGCTTTAACTCCCACCTCCGGGAGAGCTTTGAACACGTTCCGAGGGAGGCGGGGGACATTGAGTCCGAGTGGGCCATGTTCCGCGCCTCTATTGTCGAGGCAGCTTATCAGAGTTGTGGCCGCAAGGTTGTTGGTGCCTGTCGTGGTGGCAACCCTCGAACCCGGTGGTGGACACCGGCGGTGAGGGATGCTGTCAGGCTGAAGAAGGAGTCCTATTGGGCCTTTTTGGCCTGTGGGACCCCGGAAGCAGCTGATAGGTACCGGCAGTCCAAGCGGCATGCGGCTCGGGTGGTTGCTGAGGCAAAAACTCGGGCGTGGGAGGAGTTCGGAGAGGCCATGGAGAATGACTTCCGTACGGCTTCGAGGCGATTCTGGTCCACCATCCGGCGTCTCAGGGGGGGAAAGCGGTACGCGACCAACACCATTTATGGTGGGGATGGCGTGCTGTTGACCTCAACTCGGGATGTTGTGAGTCGGTGGGCGGAGTACTTCGAAGACCTCCTCAATCCTACTGGCACGTCTTCCACTGAGGAAGCGGAGCCTGGGGACTTTGGGTCGGGCTCTCCAATCTCTGGAGCTGAGGTCGCCGAGGTGGTTAAAAAGCTCCGCGGTGGCAGGGCTCCAGGGGTGGATGAGATTCGCCCTGAGTTCCTTAGGGCTTTGGATGTTGTGTTGGCTTACGCGACTCTGCAATATCGCGTGGACATCGGGGGCAGTTCCCTTGGATTGGCAGACTGGGGTGGTGGTTCCCCTATTCAAAAAGGGGGACCGTAGGGTGTGTTCCAACTATAGGGGGATCACACTCTTAAGCCTCCCTGGTAAGGTCTATTCAGGGGTTCTGGAGAGGAGGGTCCGTCGGATAGTCGAACCTCGGATTCAGGAGGAGCAGTGTGGTTTTCGTGCTGGTCGTGGAACACTGGACCAGCTCTACACCCTCAACAGGGTCCTGGAGGGCGCGTGGGAGTTTGCCCAACCAGTTTACATGTGCTTTGTGGACTTGGAAAAGGCATTCGACCGCGTCCCTCGGGGGGTTCTGTGGGGGGTACTCCGGGAGTATGGGGTACCAGGCCCTTTGATATGGGCTGTTAGGTCCCTGTACGACCGGTGTCAGAGCTTGGTCCGCATTGCCGGCAGTAAGTCAGGCTCGTTTCCAGTGAGAGTTGGACTCCGCCAAGGTTGCCCTTTGTCACCGATTCTGTTCATAACTTTTATGGACAGAATTTCTAGGCGCAGCCAAGGTGTTGAGAGGATCCGTTTTGGTGGCCTTAGAATCGCTTCTCTGTTTTTTGCAGATGATGTGGTCCTATTGGCTTCATCAGATCGTGATCTACAGCTTTCGCTGGAGCGGTTTGCAGCCGAGTGTGATGCGGCCGGGATGAGGATCAGTTCCTCCAAATCCGAGGCCATGGTCTTGAGCCGGAAAAGGGTAGCATGCCCTCTCCGGGTCGGGGAGGAGGTCCTGCCCCAAGTGGAGGAGTTTAAGTATCTCGGGGTCTTGTTCACGAATGAGGGAAAACTGGAGCGTGAGATCGATAGGCGGATAGGTGCAGCGTCCGCAGTGAAGCGGGCGCTGTACCGGTCTGTCGTGGTGAAGAGAGAGCTGAGTCGAAAGGCAAAGCTCTCAATTTACCGATCGATCTACGTTCCCACCCTCATCTATGGTCATGAGCTTTGGGTTGTGACCGAAAGAACGAGATCTCGGATACAAGCGGCTGAAATGAGTTTTCTCCGCAGGGTGTCTGGACTCTCCCTTAGAGATAGGGTGAGAAGCTCAGTCATCCGGGAGGGACTCGGAGTAGAGCCGCTGCTTCTCCACATCGAGAGGAGCCAGTTGAGGTGGCTCGGGCATCTGGTTAGGATGCCTCCTGGACGCCTCCCTGGTGAGGTGTTCCGGGCATGTCCCACCGGGAGGAGACCCAGAGGAAGACCCAGGACACGCTGGAGGGACTATGTTTCTCGGCTGGCCTGGGAACGCCTTGGGATTCCCCCAGAGGAGCTGCTCCATGTGGCTGGGGAGAGGGAAGTCTGGGCCTCCCTACTTAGGCTGCTACCCCCGCGACCCGACCCCGGATAAGCGGACGAAAATGGATGGATGGATGGACATCTTTAAGTCAACAGGTCAGATCCCACAGCTGAAAACTATTTTTATTGCTGAATTTATCAAGATTCCTTTCAAATTACACCTACTTCAAGTGAAGTCTTTAATAAAACACATGAACCACACAACTCTTCAATGAAATACAGTGATATCTGCAGTTCTCACCTGAGCCATCATGCCTGTAAAAGCCCAAAGTCGGAACATCCTGAGAGGAACGCTCACCAAATACTGACAGGAAGCGACAGGAAAACAAAAGCGTGTCAGTTGTGTTCTGAGCGAGACGATCTGAACATCTGCGCCGCATCCAGCATGAGATACGGCTGAGTGTTTCCTATCTGACATATCACTACGAGCAACAGCAGCTGTCATGGCTGATTAGCTTACCTCATGGAAGAACGCTGACAGGAAGAAAACAGCTGATTGGCTGATCATTTTACTGAACCCTTTCCTCAGCAGCGGCTTGTAAAAGTGACTGGAAGACACAGAGAGGAAGAGATGTGGACAAAGTAAGGTAAGGATAGTTGGAGACAGTAGATGTAAAATACAGACCCTTTCTAAAAAAAAAATATAGAATATCATGGAAAAGCTTTTAAACTTCCAGAATTCTATTCAAAAAGTGAATCTTTAATAAATGATAGATTCAGGGCCCAAAATTTAAATGATTTCAAGTATTTTTTTATTTTTACATAATTTGGGCTTCCAGCTCATGAAATCCACAAAAACAGGATTTCAAAAAAGTAGAATACTGTGAAGACATCAGCCCACACTACTGTACTTCTCAGTTTTTGCTGAATAAAGAAGAAAGAAATTAGGATGACAACAATCCAATAATATGACAAAATATGGTACTTTCGTTTCGTTTATTTAATCATTTCATTTCCATTTAAAAAAACAAACAAACACATTTTCAAAATCTAAAAACAAACATAAAATGAAGGGAAGCAGAAGAAGAAAAACATTTCTTATCATATCTGCTCCCTCTTAGACAAAATCAATTCTAACTATCAATTCAAACAATAATCATTCATATAATACAGCAAATGCTTAGCTCATCAAAATTTCATGTTTACATAGTAGACATAGTAAACATAAATCAGTTATATATATATATTTCCAACAAAATAGTTTTGATCTTTTTCTTGTATATTAACATTGACTTTACTAGCTTTACATCATCCTCCAAACCATTCCACAGACCAATTCCCAGAATTGTAGTAGACCGACCCTTTAAACTGGTCCTATACTTAGGTTTAACAAAAATATCTATTCCCTTCAAATCATAACTACTCTTCCTTTTTACAAAATATGCTTGAATGTTTGATGGTAGCAAGTGATTCTGAGCTTTAAACATAAGTAGAAAAATATTATAATCCACCAAATCATAAAACTTAAGTAATTTCAATTGACAAAACAGAACGTTAGAAGGGTGAAAATAACTCTTTCTCGTTATAATTCTTACAGCTCTTTTTTGCAAAATAAAAACAGGCTTTGTTATGGTTTTACACGCTGTACCCCAAACATTGACACAATAGGTTAAATGCGGGACTACAAGTGTATTATAAAGTAAATATAAAGCATCATTGTTCAAAAAGTCCCTTACTCTATACAATACTGCATTGGACTTAGATATTTTACTTTTTACATGATTGATATGCTGTTTCCATGACAGTCTATCATCAATAATTACACCCAGAAACTTTACTTCATTCACTCTACTTATCTTAACGCCATCAATTTTGAAAGAAAAATCCATAGGTATCTTTTTTTTAACTAAATATCATGAAATTAGTTTTATCAACATTCAATGATAACTTATTTAATTTAAACCAATCCTGTATTTTAACAATTTCCATGTTTATCAACTCAAACATTTGTTCCATATCTTTACCTAAACAATTTACCTTTCAAAACGATATGTCAATCTTCGATACTTGGTTGGGAATCTCTTTGCCTTAATCACTGACTCGATGCAATGTGGCATTGAGGCCATTAGCCTGTGGCATTGCCTGAGAGTTATGGAAGCCCAGATTTCCTCAATGCTTGCCGTCAGCTCTTCTTTGTTGTTGGGTCTGGTGCCCCTCATTTTCCTCTTGAGAATACCTCATAGATTCTCAATGCGGTTGATGTCCAGCGAGTTGGCTGGCCAGTGAAGCACTGTGGCATGGACATCAAACCAGGTTTTGGTGCTTCTGGCGGCATGGGCAGGGGCCAGGTCCTGCTGGAAGATGAAATCTGCATCTCCATACAGATCCTCAGCAGAAGGAATCATGAAGTTTTCTAAAACATTCTGGTAGATGGTTGCGGTGACCTTGGGTTTAAGAAAGCAGAGTTTACCAACACCTGCACCAGACATTGCACTGCAAATTATGACTGACTGTGGAGATTTCACACTGGACCTCAAGCAGTATGGGCTCTGTTCCTCACCCTTCTTCCTCCAAACCCTTGAACTTTGATTTCTGAATGAAAGGCACAGTTTACAGTACTTTCATCAGAAAAGAGGACCAAGGAACCTGACAGTTGTAGCCCATCTCCTGGATGCATCTCAATGTGGTGGTTTTTGAAGCCGTGACTCCCGCCTCATTCCACTCTTTCTGGATCTCTGCCAGATTCTGGAATCTTCTCCGTTTGATAATCCGCTGAATCCACAGTCATCTCTTTTGCTGGTGCATCTTCTCCTCCCATATTTTGCCCTTCCACTAGACTTTCCATTGATGTGATTGGACACAGCACTCTGTGAACAGCCAGCCTTTGTAGCTATGAACTTTTGTGGTTTACCCATCCTATGGAGGGTATCAATGATGGTCTTCTGGCCAGTTATGTCTGCAGTCTTCCCCATATTGAATCCAACTGAGACAATTGAACCAAACTGAAGCAATTTAATGACACCTGGGGAAACCAGTGCAGGTGCTTTGAGTTTAGTAGATGATTAGTGTGTCACACTCAGTTTAAAACATTCATGCCCTGCAACATTTGGGCTGATGTCGTCACAGTATTCTAATTTTTTGAAATCTTGTTTTTGTGGGTTTCATGAGCAGGAAGCCCAAATTATGTAAAAATAAACAAATACATATTTGAAATTGTTTAAATTTTGGGCACTGAATCTATTATATATTAAATATTCACTTTTTGAATGGAATTAAGTTAAACAACTTTTCCATGATATTCACATTTTTTGGAAAGGGTCTATATATTGCAAGTGATGCGGTTTCTGTAAAAGCAACAACAAAAGCTATTTATGCTGCTCACAAACTAGAAGGGGACAAAAACCGTCTGCTAGTGACGCCACTTATTCAATCACAGCCGGATGAATCAATTTTCCTAAATAAATCAGCGAGGCTTGTTGGATCCGTCTCACTGCATTTCATCTGTTGCAGCCTGATTGTGCTGAAGTGTGTGGATGATTCACCGTAGACACCACTTGTGCACCGGGATGTTCCAGTTCTGCCAGAAATATGTCACAGACTCCGAGTTCCTGGAAGGAATAAACAAACATTAGGAGGTTTAGTGCAGGTTGATCAATACTGAGGATTATGAAAACATGAAAGTGAGTATGGTTGCAAGTGGGTGCAGAAAATTTCCACAAACTTTCCATGGAAAATTGGGCTGAGGAATTTTGGACATATTCCAAATAGGAAATTGGAAACTGTCCATGGGCATTCAATGGAAATTGGGGGTACCGTAATTAAAACAAACTTTATTTATGCTACAAATTTATTTTATTGATTCATTCCAGACATGTCAAAACCATTGCACACTGCACAGGTCGTATCAGCATCAACACCAATATGAATTTATGCATCCATACATACATATATAGCAGCAAACCCCCTACCTATGACTCCATCGACCTACGGCAACCCGGACCTATGAATGTATCATATTTAATAAAAATATGAAATTATAAAAAAAAATAATAATAATTTTTTTTTGTGTGTGTGTGTTTAAATGTTCTTAATTTCATCTGTACAGCACTTTGTTGCAGCTGTGGTTGTTTTAAAGGCTTTATAAATATAATAATTATGATAAAAATGATCATTTCTGATCATTTTTGTCACAATTGTGCAACTTCCGGTCACAACAGGAAATGCTACAAGAAGGTCTCCAGTTTACACGGTCACAAGTTAAAGCAGAACACCGGACCGTCTGCGGCAGCCATTTTCGGCAGCCGGCTTTGCCTCATATGGATTAATTACTAGCTGGAAACGGCTCTGTGAACTCTGTGGACGTCTCAGCCTGGAGCAGCAGCCGCGGATCGATCACCGATCGATCGCGCCAGACCGCCCTGGTGTTCGCGCGGCGGTCCGGGCCTGGCTAACAGGCAGCTAGCAGAAGCTAACACAGGCCTCAGCAGCTGCCATGGTTCGCTGCTCGGCCGACAACATCAACGCATGGCAACCTAAGATGTCGGCTTTGACCATCTCAAAGTAAGAAATTATATTTTTATTTATTCTGTACTGTTTTAATTAATTTTTTTATTCTGTAATAATTTTACAGTATTGAATGTGCTGTGCTGAATAGCAATGTTTAACGTTACTGCACACTACTGTACATGCTGTACAGTTACTGTGTGTGTTTATGGATGAATGTGTGGTGTAATGTGTTAGATAAGTGTTTGTAAATAAAGTTCTGTGCATGTTTATGGCCCAGTATGTCAGCATGTTCAGTCTCATGCCGATAAATTTATGTGCGGCACTCTGTTAGCGTTATTTCCGCGACGTACGAACGAAATCATGACCTACGAACAAGACGTTATTTTCACCCCCTAGCTACGGCAGAATCGAGCTGCGAACGGTCCTTAGGTCCGGAACTCGTTCTTAACTCGGGGGGTTCCCTGTATACTATATACCCACATACATACACGCACATTTGAACACAGACAACCCCTTGCAAACCCATATCAGCAAAAGCATCTGCTTTAACTGAACACACAAAATAAAAAAAACAAGTTTATACCCAACGTGCACACACCTATCCACGTACACATACCCATATACGTGCACACACACAAATCCCATTTAACATGTCTGAAAAGATAAAAGATAAACATTTCCAAACAAAAGATAAACATTTTCTTATGTCACGGTTTGATGAGAGTAACAAATGTAATGACATATTTTGCAAATGATGACATCACTGTTACCGGTACATCACCATCACTTTGAGAAAACAATGAGTTTAAAAACTGTTTTTACAATCCTTAGTTGTTGTAATACTTGTGTAAATTTATGTACCATGTATAACCAAAAACTATTCTTATGTGACTGTCATGATTTTCTTTCTCTTCACATGAAAACAAAACAAATTTCAGTAAATTTCATTACAAAATGTTTAACCACTCAAACTAAACTTTAAACATGTTACTATTTGCTTCTGTACCAACATGTGCAGGTGATATAATTTGCCTTTTTATGATGTGGCACCTCTTGTTGCATGAAATCTGGTGTTTTATTCAGGATTTTACTCAAATATATGTTTTACTCAACTATCTTTAAACATTTTAAATCCCATGTTTGTTCCTGTTTACATGAAACATTTCCAAATTTGAAAACCCACAACATTTTTCTACTTAAGAATTTTGTGAAGCATATTTACGGTAATAAGATCAGCAGCAATTGCAGGGTTTTAACTTTTTACAATTAAATTTAAATTCAGCTTCCAAACTTATTGTCTCATAAACCTACCAGTAACTTAAACTCTAATTTAGAAAAAAAAAAGTAAAAACTTTTTTTTTCACATCTGCTGATGTTAATGTTTTATTTTGTGACAAACAGCCATTCCAGCAGCCACTCCGAGCGGTGCACGCTCCAAACAGCACAGAAACACATCAACTCACCACCAGTCCTTGTAAAACTGCCTGTCGCCAAAGCACAGCAGCTCAGCTGCAAAGTTCATCGATGAGTGGAAGAAGGAGTAAAAAAACATCAGCCACAGCAAGTGATTGGGAACCTGGACACCAGAACAGAAGATCTGAGCTAAACTCAAGATACTGCAGCAGTTTTAAGACAGCAGCGGTCCACTTTGGCTTTGGCTCTGCTCGAGTTAGCATGTAGCTTGTTATTCTGGTCAGAATTAAACTCACTTTCTGCAAACTGTGTCGTTCAAAGAGCTACATCCAACAGGTAAGATATTAACTGTTCATAGGATTTCCACAAAACTCCACTTTCAAAAATCTGAACTGTCCATTTCAACCAGGTTTCAGTTTAAGTTGTATTTTTAACTTACGGCTAATCGTAAGAGTCTCTCCGTCATTCTGGACAGATCCATGTCCTAGTAAAAAAAAAAAAAATCTATCAGCACACTAGTTTACGGTTTCTTCACGAGCATCAGTTTTGTTTTGACGTCTTACTTCTAGTGGTTTCATGGAGCTTTGAATGATGGGAATCATCCACTGAAAAACATGAAGGAAAACACTGCATTAAGCCACAGTTCAGACACCTGCTGCACAACGTTTACCTTCAAAGGATTGATGACTGATTGAACTCGAGCACATTAAGAGTTTAAAAAATATATTTTAATATTGTACCTGCTGGGTGAGACCAACTAACAGCTGCATGAAAAACATCTAAAGAGAAAAACACACACGCCTGGATGAGTGATGCAGTTTCAGAAGACACTTAGAGAAGAACATATTTGAATTTAGGAGGAAAGTAACAAGTTAAAGCTCACGATTAAAAATACATTTTACCCAAAAAAACAACACAATAATTTGGGGAAATAGTTAGAGCTGCACTATGTAACTTTGTAATGCAGTCTGTAACTTTTCTAACAATATATTTTTAACCTATTTCTTCACTCTATCACTATCTACTGACAGACTGGTGTTAGACAAAGTAATCTCTGAAAAAAACTGTAGTCCCATTGCTTCTCTATCAGCATTTATAAAAACACTAAAAACCCACTTCTGACACCATGTCATGAACAGCTGCTTCTGTGAAGAACAGGCGGTGGACTCACGAGGTAACTTGACGAACTCAGCTTTATTGAACAGCTAACTGTCCTTATTTTCAGTTCTCAGATTACCTGGATTCACTGAATCTTATCAACACATCTGGATCTGCCCATCACTGCAACTTTCATTGTTTTTGGGTTCTGAATGATCGTGTCTTCATTAATGTTTCACATGGTTCAGTTATGGGGGCAAAATGTCACACCGTTAAATCACTTCTTGGTCTGCTGCCCTCATACATCTCCTCCTACATGTCTCTGCGTGAGTGCAGCTACAGTGTGCACTCTCAGGACATGATTACCTGCAGTGTTCCGTCAGTGAGGACTGAACTTGGAAAAAGGGCCTTCTCCTACTCTGCTCCTGCTTCATGGAATATCTTACAAAAAGATCTGAAGCTCTCGACCTTGACCTCTTTAAATGGTTTTAAGAATCTGTTGGAATCCTGGCAAAAACCAATGCAGACATGTTCCTGTCTTTGATTTTGATTGTCTTTTCCTGTCTTTGATCTTTGATTGATTTTATACATCTACCTTATAATGTTTTGCTAGTTTTTTTTATATTTTGTTTAAAAAAAAGAAAAAAGAAAACTACAGTATGTATTTCTCTCTTTTGTTTTTCTCTCTTTTGTTTTTCTATTGTTCATTGTTTAAGGAAATTCCACCATTGCTGTTCATCATTCTTTAGTTTTAGCAGGTCGCTTTCGTAAATGAGCCCACGAGGCTCAATAAGATTTACCTGACTAAATAAAGGTTGAATGAAAAAAAAACAGCACGACATGTTAACGTCTCGTGTCACGCTCAGTCAACGTCTAAACACACACTCTGCGCATGCTCAGTATATCCTAGCTACGGCAACCCAACTGGGACATATCACCACAGTGACCCGGACAATGACCGGCCAATAAAAACAAGAGTCGTTTGTCACGCCCCAACCCACGCCCCCGCCTGTCCCAGCCCCAGCGCCGCGCACGTTCTCATTCAAAGGATTGCAAAGCGATGCAGGACTGTTTTGTATGTGACACAAATGTATTAAATATCCCTTCTTCATCCCAGAGCTGGACTTTTCTTTTGTTTTTTTGCCAAAAGTCAAGTGATCGCTTCATCCTTCACTGACAGGAATGAGGAAGTCACGAGCGAATTAAATCATGTCCAACGTTGCTGCGTGAAGCTCTGCTGATTTCAGGGTGTTTTTGTGTTGTAGGACCAGTGATTCATGGTTTTATTTTATTTTTTTAGAACGTTTTATTAACATATAATCACAGAATATTGAAGCGGCTCCGAGCGGACATTCAGCAGGAGGCGGAGCTGAAGAACTCAAGTTCAACAGAGAACGGACTGTGGCTCCCCCTCAGAGTCATATATGGCTTTGAGGGGGAGGGAGCAGAATGCTTTTCCCTGCTGAAAATATTTCTAAGTCCCAGCGTTCTCCAGAAATTACATAGTGAACCTTTAAAGGTAAAAATGAATAAATGTAAAAAATAAAAGCATTTTAGGAAAAGCTTTTTTCCATTACAAAAATTATTTAAAAAAATGTAATACTAATGCACTGTATTTTTTTTTAAATGTAATAATAATGTACTGTATATTTTATATTTCAATTCAATATAATGTTATTGTCCATAGCAATCCATGAAATTGAGATTTATCTTTGACATCCATCTGGCTCATAAAAAAATAACACAAGTTAAAAATGTCATAAAACATATAAAAGGCTTTGCCAACCCAATTTAAAAAAAACATTCTAAAATACACAATACATTCAAAATATAAAAAAGATATGATATAATAGCTATAACGATTATGGTAAACTGGCACAACAAACAAACAACAACAAAAAACTGAACTAAATGTGTGAATCTGGCCATAAAGTCTTTTTTTAATTTTCCTTTTCTTAAAATCGATCCCAGTAAGACGTGTCCTCACCATCTCAAACAGTCTCCTGAGCAGGAAACTCTTGCGAACTTTGGGCGAGCGAGGGAAGTTGAGCTCGTAGCACAGAGTCGGAGCAAAGACAAAGTAGTACAAGTCTGCAGAGACGGAGAGGAGCTCAGAAAATGTGACAAAACAGCAGAGGGACATGTCGGGGACATAAATTACTCAGTTTTTACAACAAGCAACAGTGGGGTGTGTACCTCTGATGGTGAGGTTGCCGGGATAACACACCTTGTGTTCGCCTCCTCGAAAGTGCTGCGGTGATGGACCTGTAGTGGACATTTAGAGTTGTGGATAGAAACTCAGCATCATGAAACAACAAATAAATGAAAACTTGTATTTTATAACACAAAGTGCATCCATATCGAGTTATATAGCAGTTTTTATTGGATAATCAATATTTCCTCACAGCTCTGTGCTGTTTCCTCAACGCTGAAGGGTCAAACTTATTTTACAAGCTGCAGCGTGAATCATTCACCAGTGGGTGTCGCTCTAACAGAAAGAGCCACTCATCAGGATACATCAGTATTATCAGTTTGACCTCATCTGCCCTTTTGGTCAAGCTAAAACTTATATTATTTATGGTACAAAGGTGCGTCTGCGACTTACAAGACAGTGACCTGGAGAGTTTTTTGACCTTGACCGTGCTCAGCTCTCTGCACCAGCGGTTCACATCCTTGTAAGAGTACAGCTTCAGGAAGAGGATGGTGTAAGTACCAAGTGCAAACACACCACCAACTGACAACAAGAAGAGGAAGAGGAAGTGTTTGTTAACAGAACAATAATGTAGCACAACACATTATCTACTTGCTCATGGTTTAGGCGTCACAGGTTAAACAGAGGGGAATAAGAACCCTAGAATACACAAAGAAAGACCTTGCACTCAATGAAGGAATAGAAAGCACCTGCTGCTTTTCATGCCAGACTTTAAGACTGAGATCATCTCATACTGAGAAACAATGGTTTTGCAGTGGTTTCTTTCAAACCCTAAAGATAACCTCATGAGCAGTGTAATGTGATACTGCAACAAGTCACAGTATGAGTATGTGTTGCAGATGACTCTCAGCTACTACCACAACAAACTTCAGCTCAGTGTCTGTAAAACTGAAAGTTATAACCACATTTTTTTGTGTTGGCTAATCTTGATTAGTTGTGACAGCTGTCTCGAACTGGACTGACTCCCAAAGTGAATCAGCTGTAGTTATACATCGAACGAGTACTTTCTGAAAGTTCTGTCAAAACTAATCTTGTGGTGCAAGAGATATTGTGCTAACAGACAAACAAACATCCTTCCACTGTCTTTACCTGCATCTTCCTTTCAGAGTTGTGGACTGGTGCCCATATCCAGCAATCATTGGGAAAGGGATGCCGTGGACAGGTGTCCAGTCCATCACAGGAACACACGTGGTGGGATGATGATTCTAAACTTCTACCAAACCAGAACTTAGGTCAATATCTGTCAATCTGACGGAGGTAAAATAATTTCTGTGTTTTGTCAGGTTGGCTGTGGCAGCCATGAATTGTGTCGACTCTAAAAGTAAATGAACTGAAGATATTCATCCAATATTTACGATCTGGGAGTTGAAGGGTGGTGAAGGGTGGTAGAATTGTTGCCTCTCAGTAAGAAGGTCGCTGGATCAAACCCTGGCCTGGGGACCTTCCTGGGCGGAGTTTGCATGTTCTCTCCGTGCGTATGTGGGTTTCCTCCAGGTACTCCAGTTTCCTCCCACAGACCAGAAATTTGCATGTTAGTCTGATCCATAACTAAATTGTCCCGTGAGAGAGTGAATGGTTGTTTGTCTCTGTTCCTGTGATGGACTGGAGACCTGTCCAGGGTGTCCCCCGCTTCTCATATAGTGACTGCTGGATATGAGCACCAGTGACCTCTGCGATCCAGAAAGGAAGATAATGGATGGATAATTCATGTTTAATTTCAGAGCTGTGCAGCAAGAGACCAGATGACGTTTTTAACTTGTGTTTAAGCAGTGAAGCTCTCACGATGTACCCCCCCCCCCCACACAGTAAATCTCTTTCACCCTTTCATAAGAGTCAAACACAGACTATTTTTAAAGTTCATGTCAGAGCTGTGAGCTCAAATTAAATCTCTCCAAACTCAACATCGCTGAAAAAGAGATGCATTTCTACTTTTAAAGGGGACCACACATGCAAAATTCACTTTTTAATGTTTTTTTTACTAAACTTTGGGTATTTACTTCATAAAAAAACAGTCCTTGTGCCAAAAAAATGCACCCAGTGGTTTATTTACTCTAAGTAGATTTATTTGTCTGTGATTAAAAACGCTCCGTTTCACACTTCCTGTAGCCAATCACCTCAAACCTGAGTCCAGCCCCTCACCTAGCAACCCCTGGTGATGCTCCACCCACCTGAGTATAAAAGATGTCACGGTTGCCTAGCGGTTTAGGAGCTGACCTGGCGGTCATTTATTCATTTATTTAGCCCCCGGGGGACTAGGGGTTTGCCCTGCTCCAGCCATGCAGCACATCTCGAGTAAAACCAGAATGTTTTATTACCTTGTTTGAATGAACTCTGTCTCGTTGAAACTGTGCACACACACTCTCGCGGTTTGGACTTGTTTCTTATATGATGAAGGACTACTGTTGCACAACTGTCAGTTTGGTTGAGCGGTTACGACACTTGAGCGCCACGCAGGAGAGCGGAGATCGCGTCCTGTTATTGGCATCTTTTTCCCCCCTTTTTTTAAAGCCTTTTGTTTCGGAGAAATCGGGGTGAGACTAGATATATACATCGACATAATATTACTTTATTTTTACGTTTTAGTTCAATTTTTAGTGTAATATCGCTCCCAACGCGCAGCCGGCTGAAAACTGTGCACACACACACACTCTCTCTCGCGGGGCGAGAGTCTGTACCATCAAGCACCACTGATCGATATATTTTCAGATTAGCAACTTATTTATTTTAAGAATACCTTTCACTTCATCAAAATCTAATCAAAACTTCAGCGTTCTAAATGTAGGTGGTTGTGATTATTTCTTATACGATGAAAGACTGCTTTTGCATAACTACCCGGTTGGCCCAGAGGTAGTGAACCGGACTCGTAATCCGAAGGTCACGGGTTCGCGTCCCGGTCGCGGCATCCCATTTTTTTTTTTTAAGCCTTTTGTTTTGCAGACGGCCGGCGAAGACACCATTTGCGTGCGGGAGTTGTTGGGAGCTACTGACTTTTGAGTCCGGGGGTCCGGTCAAAGGTTGCCTCATGCGGATAAATTAACTGGAGCGAGACATTCTGTGAACTTTGTGTGTGGACTGAAGCAGTGGTTGCTCCCAAAAGCGCCGCATGCAACGAGCGGAGCTACCCGCTCGGAGGAGGAAAAGCTATCATTAGCCTCGGAGCTAATGCTAAAAAAAGGAGCTGCAAATGGCAGCGCGCGCAGAGGGCTTTTGGTAAGTTATCTTAAGCTACTAGCACTAACAGTAAGTCAAATGAGTAATAAAAAAGAGCTAATTTTAAAATAACAACATATTAGAGATACTGGCTGTTAAATGTAAATAGGTCTTTGTAGGGCGTGGCTTTCAGACCTCATTATTCATAAACCGGTCGTTTAGAACGGAAGTGAAATTTGGCAGAATTAGAAAGGGGATATTTTATTATATAAGCATTATTTTGTGTATAAAATTGACTGAAAATGGTCTGGATAGCCCACAGATAAACCACAAAAAATTATATATCCTACATTTGGTCCCCTTTAAGTCTTGTTTCTAGTAGTAGTGTCTTTTTAATTCGCATAACAAGAGCTCTGGCCACTTGAAACAAACCACAGACCACTTCGCACTGAAAGCATCCTCAAGTTTGTTGGCCTGATGTTCCTTATTTGATTTAAGCAAATCCTACTTAACATTTACAAAATTACTTGTATAAGACACTTTAGAACAACGGATGTTACACGATGAGATAAAATGTGCACAACATCAAAGCTAGAATCAAACCTCTAAAATCCTACAGAGCAGAGAGCGACTCATTAATTGACTCATTTCAAACTGTGGAAATAATGGAATATAGGCAGCAGGAAGTAGTTAACAATTTACCCTCCTAAATAAAAACTATACCTCTAAAAATAAAATGTGAAATGAGATAATTTGTTACCATGTATGAATGTGGTAACCGTTTTTACACACACACACACCTGTCCTCTGTCACTGCCCTTCATGTGTGCACAGCAGCACACGAAGGAGAACAGACAGATGGGCCGATTCCCTCACTTCACCTCCCAGCGAGAGAACAGACGAGAGGAAAAACATACGAGGACGCCACCCAAACAGGGAGAAGATGCAAGGATCACACGAGTCTGACAGGAAACTCACTTTCTGTTGGTTGGATCAGATGAAGTTGGAGAAGCACTAGCCTGAAGACTAAACGTCACGCTGAACCAACAGTGAGAGCTACATCCAGAACATTTAATTAACAATATGAAACGTTCCTACAGATGCAACCTTGACAAAAACATTTGACAGTTTTAAGTTCATTTCACGTTCATCCAAGTTGAATATGTACAATTCATTATTACAACGTGAAACAAAATCATATTTACTAAAACTGTGAACCAATAAATGTTGAAGTGATTATTAAGGTTCCCTATAAATGCAAATGAGAGCCACTGCTGGGAATATTGAGGGATTAATTTAAAAAAACATGTCAATGTTTTTTAAATAACTGCAGTTAATACAAACCATGCAGCTGTAAGAATAGTGAAATTACCTCCCAGAATATTGTGTACAGTATCTGCCCATCAAGTGTCACTAAACCCAGCTCTTTATGGGAGTGTTTTTTGGAAAGCGGTCACGGTTCCTGTCAGACAGCTTGATTAAGACAGAAGAAAGAGACCCCTGGATGACCTATGCTGAGAATCACGCCTACTTTGGCACCTCTCGTCTCCTCATCTGTTCTGTCCTTTTCTTTCATTTCATTTCCTTCCCCCTTTCCTCTCTTGATCTCCTCCTCCCCTTAGAGCCAACTGGAAGCAGTCCAGTCATGACCAACTGGTCCATTACTGCTAACCGACTTCAATTATGACTGTGTAAAAGACATATCCCTTGCTGCACCATCAGACCTGTTAACGGTTTCACCGGAGAGCTATGTTAGGACTTGATTTATTCATCTAAAGCAAGCCTATTCAACAAAACTGCTCAGGGGGCCACAGTTACTGAAAGCAGCAGCTCAGGGGGCGGACATCCAGTGATTATGTAAATAAACCAAGTATGACAATGATCTGTAACCTTTTAAATTAGATTGTGTTATTGCATTGAATCATAATTGCAATAAACAGAAGCTAAAACCCAAACCCAGAACCCCCGTCCCCCCCACAAAAAATAAAATAAAATAATTAAACCAACTCATTGATGGACCGGACTGAAGACATGTGGGCCGCGGGCCGCTAGTTGAATAGCCCTGATCTAAACTATAATGAGAGAATAATTGTTCAGCTATGTTTCATAATGAATGATTTGTCTTAGCTATGTATAGTTTATTAATGGTGAGAAACATTTTACCTGGGGTCATGGAGGGAACCAGGAGCACCACTGCAGCAGGGAATGTTAGCATGACAGTCAGGTTAATGCAATGGACCAGAAATCCAAAAAGTTCACTAAATGAACCCTGATAAAAATAAATAAAAAAAGCATTATTTTAACATTAAGTTAAAATCAGTCTTTTTCCCATTTTCAACAAACACAATCAGCATTACAAACAATCACCAAAAAGGGGTAGACATAAGAAAAATGTCCATGTTGACCAGCGGAACACATCTTGAAAAAATCTGGTTGTTCTCCAAATTTTTAGTTCTTTGCAACTTTTACAACAAAGAAGGTAACAAATCTTTTTTTTTTTAATGAATTTAATATGCATATCGCACTACCGGGTATATACAAAGTTTATTATACGCAAATTTTCTCAGTCAGCCATCTTGTTGACTGTGTGAAATGTCCAAGCTACCGAGAAGCAGACTGTTTCAGGAGCTGCTCGAGTGGAACTTCCTCGTTCTCCTTATCCTCTTTCTTGTAGGGATGCACACTATTATTGGCATGTTATACAATATCAGCCAATATTAATGTTAAATTTCAATATCGGACATCAGCTATTCTGTTAAAATAACTCATCGATATAAAAGGCGCTGTTTTTGCCTGCAGCGGCAGCATAACGTGATGATGTTGCAGCGCAACGCGATGACGTCACGTGCGCCATACCCAAATTCAAAATGTTGGCGCCGCGGTATGGAAGATTTATTTTTTGTTCGTGAGGATGTCAAATTCAGAAGATTTATGGACTACATTGACCCTCGCTACATCGTCCACAGTCAGAGATATTTGTCCGACATAACGTTACCCGAGTTGCATGCCATCATTTCCGATATCATTGAGAAG
>JBBPBX010020602.1:7255-43206 GCA_038048925.1 Garcialebias charrua | reverse complement strand
TATTGTCAGTAGATTTGAATGTTGCTGTGCTTGACCAACCTGTTACAATGAGTGGCATTATCATTGATAATGACACTATCAACATTGACCGACCTGGAGCGATGTGTAGCACTGTCTTTCACAAAGACTCAGAGCACACAAATAACTCAGCGCACACTACTTCTGACATTGCCATGGATGTTGACAGCAAACCAATTGCTGACACACAACAACATCCTGAAGGTCATGATGCTGACAGCCAACAAGATGCTGACAGTAAACAAGATTACACAGCCAGAGTCACACGTGAACAGAAACGTGGACAAAGACCTGTGAGGTTTCTGTGTAACTTTATGCAAAGGGGGGTGGCTAAGAAAGCCTACCTGCCCATCACACTGGAAGGTGTCCTTGAGCGTGAAGCCCTCCTGGATGGCAGTTCTGATATAACTATTATGTCGGCCAAGCTGTTCGAGGAGCTGAGGACCGCCGCCAACGGTGTTGACGGGCAAATACCCTTTGAGGAATGTGCTATTGAGCTACAGGGTCTCGCAGAGACGAGAACAACCCTAACAGCCATAGCTATGGTTCACATGCAGATTGGCAAAACGACACTACACCACCCAGTGTATGTGTCCACACTTGACTCATTCCCATTTCTGGTTGGCCAAGACTTTATAAACCGTTTTGAAGCGATTATAGATTATGGTCAACAGGAAATGTGGGCAACAGTGAGAAAACCCCTGCCAATAAAAGTGCCTCCTCGTTGTGGTACAGACTGCCTAACCGCAGGTACCGCAGTGGCCACGAGGGACTCCCCAACCGTGGTCACAAGCCCGGTAAGTGAACCTTCAACTACAGATGAGACAGTAGAGACTCAACAGTTGGACCAGACTCTGGCCCGACAAGAGAACCTCCTCTGCGAGCTGACACAGTCAGCACTCACTGAACACTACCTACCACAGGTAGTGAAAGGTGTTGAGATCCAAGGATCCTACACCGAAGAGGCTGTACTGTCCTATGGGACAGGTAATTCAGCTATCAGCCAAGCTTTCGATGAAACCTTGGTTCAAGGACATGTGAGTCCTGGAAGTGGCAGTCCGCGACATGCTGACAGTCACTTGGATTTCAGTGTCACAGATTTTGGCAAGGAGGCGCCTCTTCCAAATTTCGTTAACCCCCAGGTTCACAGCATCCAGGGCCCTTGGAGGAGAACTGGATACACCAACTGCTCTTCTTCAGGGCCAAACTATGTCGCCAGAAGAGGCAGTCCCGCCGCTTAGGCTAGGAACTGTTAAAAATTTCAGCTTGTTGGCAGAAAAGAACAAGCTGATGGCGTCAGGCCTGCCGGAAAATGTGGTAAAAACCATACAAAATGCCCGTGCTGTGTCAACACAGTCTCTATACGCACAAAAGTGGCATATTTTTGAAGCCTGGTGCTCAGAAAGAAATATTATTTCTTACGCATGCGACTTGGCTCAGCTCCTGACCTTCCTTCAGGACCTACTGGAAAAAGGTCGTTCTTACTCAACGATTAAAGTTTTCCTATCAGCTATTTCAGCCTGTCACGAAGGCTGGGGACACAGGACACCTGGAGCACATCCAATCATAATAAGATTTATGAAAGGTGTGCTTCGGACTAAACAACCCAGCAGGATCCTGACCCCTGGTTGGGATCTTGGCCTAGTCCTAGGGGCTCTCTGTGACCCTCCATTCAAGCCACTGAGCGAGGTTAAGATAGATTTGTTATCTTATAAAACTGCTCTACTCTTGGCACTTTGCTCGGCGAAACGCGTGGGTGACCTCCATGCACTGTCTGTATATCCAATAAGTACCAGATTCGCCCCTGACGGGTCAAAGGTCACCTTAAGGCCTAATCCCGCATACACCCCCAAGGTCTTGACTTTAAACCATAGGAGTCTGGACTTTGAACTCTCCTCTTTTCCACCTGCTCCTGTCCTCACTCAGGAACAGGAAAGACTGAAGGCTCTCTGCCCCGTGAGAGTTTTACGCACTTACATGCAGAGAACAGCCAAATGGAGAAAAACAAATCAACTGTTCGTGTGCTTTGCAGCACCTGCTACCGGGAAGGCCTTGTCAAAACAACGCCTCTCACACTGGGTGACTGAGGCCATTAGAAGGGCGTACAGTAGCAAAGCTCAACAGGTGCCCTCTGGAGTGCACGCTCACTCAAAAAGGGGCTTGGCCACTTCGTGGTCACTGTTCAAGGATGTACCAGTTGCAGACATTTGTGCTACTGCAAACTGGAGCTCATTAAACACTTTTGCAAAGCATTACAGTTTGGATGTTACTGCGTGTGACGTCACTCAGGCTGTCCTTTCTAACCTACAGTAGAAAGTAGCCTCGAGATGCCTGCTGGTCAAGGGCAGACGTTCACTCTAGCATGCATTTTACTGAGCATTTCAAGGGCGTGAATGGATTACGTTCCCATAGCAAGTATGTTGCACCGAGAGACCAGACTGAAAGGGAACTGAAAGTTATGCACCATAACTCATGTTCCCTGAAGGAAGGGAACGAGGTGCAACATATCTGGCCCTTTTCAATGCTGAAAGCTCGGTGAAGTGCAATTTTGGAGAAAGATGGATGGGCGTCAGCCGCTTAAGTACCCAAAGGGCGGGGCCTCTGGCGCGGCGTTGACGCCCTAGCCGTAAAGGCGTGATTGTATTCCTTCAGGTAATCGCGCGGGGGCACAATTCCCATAGCAAGTATGTTGCACCTCATTCCCTTTTTTCAGGGAACATGAGTTATGGTGCATAACTTTCAGTTTTTGTATTGAGCGCTTGTTTCTGACCTTGAAGATTCTCAGTCATCCAGGACATGATAAAATTAAAAAAAGGGCGTTCAACTGAACTTTATTTGTACCAGAAGACGTTTCGCTTCTCATCCAAGATTCTCATTCTTTGAGAAGCAAAATGTCTTCTGTTACAAATAAAGTCCAGTTGTTTCTGTATTGAACGCCTTTTTTTGATTTCAGCTATAGTCCTTTCAACTTTTGTTCTGCTAGTTTCAGCTTTTTCTGCTATCAGCTATTATTTAACTCTTAATGCTAATTTTAGCTTTTTCAGCAAACTCCACATTTGTTAGCGTATTTTAGCTATTTTCACTTCTAGTAGTTTAAGCTTCTTTCTGCATTTGCAGCTAGTTTTCAGCTATATTTTTTGCTAATTTCAGCTTATTTTTTAAGCTAATTTTCTAATTGTGCTCATTTCTGCTATTTTAAACCTAACAGCAAACATGTTGTTTTATTTGGCTCTCTTCTGCTAAAATAGGCTTAATCTTCTTTTACAGCATGTTTTTTTTAACCTAATTTCTGCTGTTTTTCAACAAGTTCTTCTGTAAAAAGCATTCACACTGCATTTACACAGGAAATACTTTTTTCTAGTTTCTGTTGAACCTGTAGCCCAAACTCAAGACTGAAATCATGCTTGAGTTTACTATTGTTGTTGTGTCTGGCATGCTCGTGCAACCATGACAAGTAACTGAATTGGACCTTTTTTTGTTGTTGTTGCTTTTACTACTACTTTGTAAGAGGTTGATCAGTAAGCATAAACAAAAAGAGTAGCTCATAAAAAAATAAACCCGGTTTGACTAAAAACTAAAATTACAAGACAAACAAAATACTGTAGTTAGAACTTTGATAATAAACAATGTAAACAACTCTATTGCAATTTTAATCAGTTTATAAGAAATGGGGAAAAAGCCAAATGTAATTTGTTTATAACACATAAAACAAAATTTGAGCTCAGACGCTGTTTTATTTGTAAGATTTATATGATAAGAAAAGAGCTGAAGTATTTTAAAATGAACAGTGAAAATTGAAACACCTGTTGGTGTCGCAAGCCTTTGGGCTCTGAGTATTGCTGAGTGTTTATGACCTGTTGTAAGACTTTATGATTAAAGTTTTTATGGTTTTGCTGCATGAAACACTTTTTTAGAGGACAAGCCTAAAGGGGGGAAAAAAAGGCACCGTCACAGTTTTGCTGCTGGGAGCCTATAATAAAATGTTTACTGTGTAAAAGTTTCTTCTTTTTTACGGTCTTTAACCAACTTGTTCTCATGTTATTGGCTGGACTGAGGGTATTTTCAAGTCCCCGCTTCACTCCTCAACAGGGGACAAAAAGCAGGGTCTTAATCCCAAAGTTAAGATTTGGATCTGTAAAAATTTACAAAAAAAACACCAAAATATATGTATATATATATATATCAACCAGATAAATGTTACATAATCAACCTGACTTGTAAACACTTTTGTTGTGAGGAGTCCCTCCAAAAGAAAACACATATACTGTATAATTGGATTTATGATAACAGGTTTCCTGCTTTTTGGAATCGGCTGGTTCCTGGTTTATCAACAAACAAGGAAGTTGTCTGCAGCAAATTTGGCCTTGGTCAGGCTGCCTGCCTTATGTGATGGTTTGCTCTGTGCCTTGAGCAACAAGATTAAATTGTTTTGTAAACTGAACCACAAATTGGATGTGATTTGTGAAAATCACAGGCCATTTTTGACCCCTAGGATTCGCTGACAGGATGGATCAGATCTCGGGGAACACTCTCAGGCATGGACCAGTGGTGTATCCACTTAATTTGGACATTTGGGATTCGTGAGAACCAGTAAACACTCAAGGCAGCACCTGATATAAATATAATATATATATATATATAAATAAAGATATAAATCAGTAAAGTTCTGACTGTCCCCAAAACAAATGTTTATCTGAATTCAGCTCCCCGACTGGCCTTGACAGGACACTTTACCTCAATTCACCTGGAGGCACTGTAAATTTGACGCTCTGCCCCCTCCCCTCTTCCACCGTGGAAGTCTGCGTACATATCCGAGGGACCCGGCTGAATGAACATTGTGTCATCATTTCAGGACTCTTGGATTCTCTCTGGCACTGTCCTAGGTTTACCTCGGCACCCCTCAAGAGTGTTTGCTGATCTCACCAGAGGGAACTGGCTGATTATACCATTCTTATCTGAACTCTTACAGTGCCTCTGGAGTGTCCTTATGATACGTCCACACCTAGCAGCGTTTGAACTGCAGGAGCGTCCAGTTTACATGCAAAGTCAATGGGGGATGCGCCTCCATGCGCGTCTTGGCGTCGGGCGTCACGTCACGTGCGTGTTGAGCGTGCTGGAAAGCGTTTTTCCGTGCACGTGAACCCGCGTCAGCCTCCAAAGCACGCCTCCAACATGCTGAAGATTTCGCCGTTCAAACGCCGTTCAACTCTCCCTGATTGGTTGATCAGGGAGAGTCGGGGGGAGAAGAGAGGGGGAGAGTCCCTATGTGACGCGGAAACGAGGGGACGGGGGTATTGCGCAACTATGTGACGTATTGTTTGTGGGACACAGAAAAAGACCCGCAAGGTCGTGTACTATGGAAGAGAAACTCATTGTAGCTGTGTGTTCGCGACAAGTCCTTCACGACCAGTCAAGTCTGCTCTACAGAGACAGAAATAAAAAGCTCCTTGCCTGGCGGAGTGCAGATTTTGAGGACCCCTCCTCCAACAAAAGGGGGGTGTACTCTCACTCTCTACCACAGGTAGTAGACTGTGTGGAGGTCCGAGGATCCCACACCACAGACGCTGTACTGTCCTCTGGGACAGGTACTTCAGCCATCAGCCAAGCTTTCGATGAAACCTTGGTTCAAGAGCTTTTGAGTATAGGACTACTCAGAGATGACATAGTTCTTACAGACTCAAAGAGCACCTCTTCAGTCATGAAGTGGGAAGACACACATCACAACGACAGTGACGCACCGCGGTCTGACCAGTCAGACACACCAGCGACTGCGCCGACAGTTGTGACACACCTGAATTACGCAGAAAGAGGTAAACGTACGGAGAAACGTTGGCCGAAGCCTATGAGGTTCCTGTACAAGCTTCCCGATACACTGCGTGAACGGCTTAAACCAAACCATGGCATCTTAACTCGTGCCCAAGGCCTTGACAATCTCAAGGTCCCCACCAATCTCAAAGAACTACAAAGTTTTCTTGGCGTGTGTAACTACTCGAACCAGTTCATAGAGAACTATGCAGACCTTGCAAAGCCACTGACTGAACTCCTAAAGAAAGACGTCCCATTTGTCTGGACTGACAAACAGCAGCAGGCAATGGACGCTCTTATAGACAGGATCAAGTCAGCCCCATGTTTAGTCTACCCAGACTACAACAAAGAGCTTTACTTGGAAGTGGGCTTCTCAGCTCATTGCATAAGTGCAGGTCTGTACCAGATACACGACAGAGACAAACGTGTAGTAGCCTACGCCAGCAAAACGATGGCAGGCCCCGAGTTGAGATTCTCAGACTGTGAGAAAGCTCTACTGACCACAGTGTGGGCAGTTAAACATTTCTCCAGCTACATTGGTGGACAGAAAATCATTGTGGAAACACAACACCAGCCAGTGACTTTTCTTAACAGTGAACGCATCAGAGATGGTGTATACCGGTAAGCTCCTCCCACACACCCCGCCGCCACACCGCCGCAGTTTCGCTTTCTGGTCTGGACACCACTGTGGGTCCAGTGCGTCCACTTGCGTGCGTGACGAGCTTTTTGGAAGTTGAAACGCTGCTAGGTGTGGACGTACCATTAGACACACTCACTGCTCTTGTCGTCTTCCCTCCCCTGCAGACTGTCTATGTCACTATATGCTTATATATGTGTTTTTTATTATTTTTTTCAATTTCAGACTATCTCTCCTCGGTCAAGGAGCGAAAGTCTGTTAGGATATTTTTTTATTTGCCTCCAAATGTGACATGTTGTCATTTTCATGACTTTTTGTCTGTCTAAACAGCTCTCACTTGTAAATGAGTCTTCGAGGTTCAGTGTGATAAAAGGTTGAATAAAAAAAAAACAGTCAACAAAAACACCTCCAGTTATAAATTAAAAGAAAAGATAACACTTTTAAAGACATTTCTTACNTTTGGATCTGTAAAAATTTACAAAAAAAACACCAAAATATATGTATATATATATATATCAACCAGATAAATGTTACATAATCAACCTGACTTGTAAACACTTTTGTTGTGAGGAGTCCCTCCAAAAGAAAACACATATACTGTATAATTGGATTTATGATAACAGGTTTCCTGCTTTTTGGAATCGGCTGGTTCCTGGTTTATCAACAAACAAGGAAGTTGTCTGCAGCAAATTTGGCCTTGGTCAGGCTGCCTGCCTTATGTGATGGTTTGCTCTGTGCCTTGAGCAACAAGATTAAATTGTTTTGTAAACTGAACCACAAATTGGATGTGATTTGTGAAAATCACAGGCCATTTTTGACCCCTAGGATTCGCTGACAGGATGGATCAGATCTCGGGGAACACTCTCAGGCATGGACCAGTGGTGTATCCACTTAATTTGGACATTTGGGATTCGTGAGAACCAGTAAACACTCAAGGCAGCACCTGATATAAATATAATATATATATATATATAAATAAAGATATAAATCAGTAAAGTTCTGACTGTCCCCAAAACAAATGTTTATCTGAATTCAGCTCCCCGACTGGCCTTGACAGGACACTTTACCTCAATTCACCTGGAGGCACTGTAAATTTGACGCTCTGCCCCCTCCCCTCTTCCACCGTGGAAGTCTGCGTACATATCCGAGGGACCCGGCTGAATGAACATTGTGTCATCATTTCAGGACTCTTGGATTCTCTCTGGCACTGTCCTAGGTTTACCTCGGCACCCCTCAAGAGTGTTTGCTGATCTCACCAGAGGGAACTGGCTGATTATACCATTCTTATCTGAACTCTTACAGTGCCTCTGGAGTGTCCTTATGATACGTCCACACCTAGCAGCGTTTGAACTGCAGGAGCGTCCAGTTTACATGCAAAGTCAATGGGGGATGCGCCTCCATGCGCGTCTTGGCGTCGGGCGTCACGTCACATGCGTGTTGAGCGTGCTGGAAAGCGTTTTTCCGTGCACGTGAACCCGCGTCAGCCTCCAAAGCACGCCTCCAACATGCTGAAGATTTCGCCGTTCAAACGCCGTTCAACTCTCCCTGATTGGTTGATCAGGGAGAGTCGGGGGGAGAAGAGAGGGGGAGAGTCCCTATGTGACGCGGAAACGAGGGGACGGGGGTATTGCGCAACTATGTGACGTATTGTTTGTGGGACACAGAAAAAGACCCGCGAGGTCGTGTACTATGGAAGAGAAACTCATTGTAGCTGTGTGTTCGCGACAAGTCCTTCACGACCAGTCAAGTCTGCTCTACAGAGACAGAAATAAAAAGCTCCTTGCCTGGCGGAGTGCAGTGAGGAACTCGGTATACCGGTAAGCTCCTCCCACACACCCCGCCGCCACACCGCCGCAGTTTCGCTTTCTGGTCTGGACACCACTGTGGGTCCAGTGCGTCCACTTGCGTGCGTGACGAGCTTTTTGGAAGTTGAAACGCTGCTAGGTGTGGACGTACCATTAGACACACTCACTGCTCTTGTCGTCTTCCCTCCCCTGCAGACTGTCTATGTCACTATATGCTTATATATGTGTTTTTTATTATTTTTTTCAATTTCAGACTATCTCTCCTCGGTCAAGGAGCGAAAGTCTGTTAGGATATTTTTTTATTTGCCTCCAAATGTGACATGTTGTCATTTTCATGACTTTTTGTCTGTCTAAACAGCTCTCACTTGTAAATGAGTCTTCGAGGTTCAGTGTGATAAAAGGTTGAATAAAAAAAAAACAGTCAACAAAAACACCTCCAGTTATAAATTAAAAGAAAAGATAACACTTTTAAAGACATTTCTTACCCACAAGATGTCAGATTACCGTACTTTTTGGCGGAAAAGACGCTTCTGTGTATAAGCCGCTTTGTCCAATTATTGGGAATAATTTGTAAAAATCCATAAATAAGCCGCTTCGCCCTATATGTCGCATCTATTATGCATCACCGCTACGCGACGCGTCAGCGCCTCATTTGCCCTGCTGAAAATGGCGGCCACAGAAGCGAGCCAGCACGGAAGGACTTTACAAGATAACACGGTAAAAACAATTATTTCTTTGCTGAGAAAAAATATATTTCTTAGCTGACATTATAGCACAAGGGTTCCTGAGCTTAACCGTTCCTTAATCAATTCACGAAATGGTCAAATCTGCTAGATTTAAATTGTTTCGGTTTGACGTCTTCCAAACGGTCGCGTGTGCGCTACAAAAATAAATTATAAAAAATGAATTTTATCTCAAATGTCTTATACAGGTCAACAGTTTGTAAATGAAAACCCATATAAATACACTCTGTAAGCTAAAAAAATATCTGCCGAGTGGTTTATGATTTATAACAATATAAACGGAAATAAAACCGAAGCTAACGAGACGATTCCCTCTCTAAACAACGAATAAAAATTTGAGTTTTATCTCAAATGTCTTATACAGGTCAACAGTTTGTTAATGAAACCCATATAATTACACTATGAAAGCCTAAAAAATTTCCGTCGAGTGGTTTAAGAGCTGTTTATCTAAACAGTAGGTATTTGTTTGCGGTAGCTATACTGCAAACAACAAAGCTAAAAAAATGTTAAGCTCTGAAAATCTTCTGCAGCTAACAGTTTGTAAATGACCACCAAATAATTACGCTCTGTAAGTTTCAAGAAAATCCGCAGTGTGGTTTATGAGTTATGTAGCTAAAAAACACAGCTAACAACACAGCTCAGTGGTTAGCTCCAGAGCAGGAGGCCGGGCAGCGACAGAGTCAATCCGAGCAGAGGAGGCTTTTCGGACACATGAGCTAGAAACGGTCGGTGTACTCCTCTGGAAGTGTCCCCCTAGCGGACAAAAGTGGTACTGCACCATTTTTTTTGGCCAAAATGAAAAACGGCGATATCAGAGCCAAAAATGGGTCTAAAAATATGGGGAAAAATCCATAAATAGGATGCTTCGGCGTATAAGCCGCAGGACATTCAAATGAGTAAAAAAAAACAGTGTCTTATACGCTGAAAAGTACGGTACTGAACTCGAGACCATAACATTGCACCAAGCCACATCTGTGACACCTAACATGTTTATTGCAGCTGCACGATGGGGCTGTATAATTTAAGTTACTAGCTGACCATCATAATTCAGTTCATCTCAATGCTCCTGTGCAATAACCTGTCACACAACCTGTGTAGTGTATGCTATGTGCATTATATATCATGTACATTTAGCTCATATTACTACCTGTGAAATACTTATTTATACAAATTCATCCTACTTGCACCGCTATATTATACCATGTTGTTGTTCACTACTGTATAGTTATTTTGGACCTGGTAAATATTATAATTATCTTTCAGTTTTCGGTACTTTAAGTTTTACCTTTATCCCATGCTTTAGTACTTGTATTATAAAAAAAAAAAATATTGAGTCAAACCAGTTCTTCTCATCCTGAGCATTTCGTTGCATTGTTGACCTTATGTTAACCTCCATAATACACAAACAAACACAAAACAAGATAAAATATTTGAGCTTTTAGAATCCTGTTTCTTTCAGTGTATCATCTTATAATATATATTTTTAGAATGCTTTTAATAAATGCTGTAGTAATCTTTTGATGGTAACATTTCCTTGTTTGCCATGTTAATTCATTCAACCTTTATTTGAACAGGTTAGTCCCATTGAGCCACGAGGACTCATTTACAAGAGAGACCTAAATGATTCCTCAGAGACAGTCTGAACATGTTTTATAACAAGAGGCCATTTTGCTCTAAAACACTTTGAAACACTTGATTACAAAGTTTTTTTTTTCATAAATCTTTTGAACTGGTGGAGTAAATGAGTTATTAATACATAATAAATATATATGATGAATACTATTTACAAAAGGTACACTAAGACAAGTACAAAGTAAATTACTAAATTATAATAGTGAAAGCTCGTGCCTGTATCATATGTGACTGTTCATGTAAAGAAAAGGCAGAGCATCATTTGCACCCCGAGTGGAGGGACCTGGGGGGGTCCAGCATCAGTCAGTGAGATGTGAGGAATAAAAGGTCCATAAACAGAGAGGATGGCAGAGGGGAGAGAAAGGTGACACAGCAGGGGGCTGTTTGATGAGTTTATATATGAGCTGGGTCCCGAGTGGCCCGGAACCAGGGAGTGAAGACAAATAAAAAGACAGAAAGGTCAAAGTTGACTTGGATCATGGCTTTACAGTACTGTATAGTTAAACGACACCAGTTCTGCAGGGTGCAGCAATCTTCTCATCAATTTTACAAGAAAAGATATGAATTATTTTTACTTTCTAATTTGATATCATATAGCTGATAGTACACACATTTGAGAAGAAAAAAAAACTACCTTTCGCACGTAAAGATAAAGAAATTGTTCAGTAAATGTTGAAAAATACAAAATAAAAATAGCATCCTTCTGAGAAGATTTTAACGAGAGTCTCTTAAATTAACTGGCAGACAAAAAGCTGCATTACTATCATCACTCAAGGCAGCCAAGTTTTACAGTATGTGATCATGTATTATCAGGGATTGTCAACACGTTTGTGGAAACATTACTCCTTCCCCTCTGTCATCCCTCAACTCCACTGCTCTCTGTGTAGCCATAAACAGAAATAATAGGCATTTATATTCCACTTTGATAAGTCGGTCGCTAACTCTGCTCTTCAGAAACTCAGCGTGACATTTGTTAAGAGACGTTCTAATTTCTAAATACAAAACCAGACAAAACATGAACAGAGCTACTTATTATTTAGAATGTGAGTAACTTCTGACTGGGATTGAGCACATTACTGCACATGCAGCTCTGCTCTAAAATATTTCCAAATCTTGAGTCGATTGCACTTAAAATGTTTTTATTTCCTGTAAATGTTCAATGTGTGAGTGAGAGTGGTCGTTCGTCTCATTTGTGTCCCTGTGATGGACTTACAACCTGTCCAGGATGTCCCCGTTTCTTGCAAAGTCACTGCTGGAGATAGACACAAGCTCCCTGCGACCCAGAAAAGAAAACTGGCTGAAGAAAATGAAAGGATGGATGGATGGATACTAAAACCCCTGAATCAATCAATCACTAGAACAGATCAATCAATGGTCTTGGCTTTGGCCTGGTTTGCTCTGCAGAAATGAAAAGAATGGCAAGTGAGGATGTGCCTTTGGAGTCTCTGGTGTGTTTGTTTTCAGCTGTTCTGCAGGTAGAGAGGAAGAATACATTAGAATGCAAATTACTGGTGTGTATATATATATATATATGTGTATATATATATATATATATATGTATGTATATATATATATATATATATATATATATATATATATATATATATATATATATATATATATATATATATATATATATATATATATATATATATATATATATATATATATATATATATATATATATTATATATATATATATATTATATATATATATATATATATATATATATATATATATATATATATATATATATATATATATATATATATATATATATATATATATATATATATATATATATATACAGGTAGTCCCCGACTTACGAGCGCTCTTACTTACGAGGTTCCGGACTTACGAGCTGGCGAACGAGCAGTAAATTTGTAAAGAACATACAAAAAATACAGCACTTTTATGTGTTTTTAGATGAAAGTGTGTTAGCTAACCGTTTGGAAACAAGTTTCTGAGCATGTTTATGAACTAGTATGAACATTTGTGATGAAAAACGAGTGTTCGTAGTAGCGCTAGCATAAATTTTCCGACTTACGACCGAAAATCCGGACTTACGAGCAACACGTGTTTCGGGTTCCGACGTACGAGATTTCGTGTTACGAGACAGTCGTAGGAACGGAACTCGCTCGTAAGTCGGGGACTACCTGTATATATATATATATATATATATATATATATATATATATATATATATATATATATATATATATATATATATATATATATACTGTATATACTGTATATGGTAAATGGACTGTACTTGTATAGCACCTTTCTAACTTATCAAGATACTCAAAGCACTTTATACTTTATCTGTGCTCTCATTTACCCATTCATTCAGCATTCTACTAGAATAATCAGTGCTTTATCACATTCATATGTCGCTGGGACACACATCAGAGGCTATCAGGGGTTCAGTGTCTTGCCCAGAGAAGCTTCAACATGTGACTGCTGGTGGAATTGAACCCCACCTTTCCCATTGGAGAAAGACTGCTCTAACCACTCACCCACAGCTGCCCTGAGTGTGTGTATGTGTGTGTTTACTGTATACATGTATACATACAGTATTGGACAAACTAAACAACATGTCCACAGATACATGGCTCAACACCAGAGAGCAGCTCTCTCTCAAGGAAAAGGGACACTCTTGAGAACCTTTTCATATTTTGGACAGAAAAGACAAGATGTTTGAAAACGGGGTGAAGGAAGCCATTTACGCCAAACAAGGGAAAAAAAAAAACTTTAAACAGAGGAGGAGGTCTCAGATTTCAACTTTCAATAACTTACAATTAGCATGATTCTGTCAGCTCCACTCTAATTCACTCATTCCTCAGCAGCTTGGAATGTTACCAACCATCAAATGGCCATTAGTAGTTGTTATCATCCCCATAGGCTGCGTTCAGACCGTCCCTCGTGTACCTCCTAGTAGGTTTAAAGGTACATTTATATAGCTGATAATATGCAGCTTTGCCCGCATGTAAAACCGGAAGCTTTTTTTTTGTTAGCTTTATTTAACCCTTTTCCTAAACCCAATATTACACCTGACCCATAGCACTGACCCTAAAGTTAACTCCCTGACCCTTGACCCGTAACCTAACAACCAGACCCTATTGTCAGCAATAAGAACACATCTTTAAAAGTAGGATGTACTGTATTGGACAGTCTGAATGCAACCCATGGGGATGATAACTAATAACGGTCATTTAATGGTTGATGACATTCAAAGCGGGTGCCTTCCTGCAGGTGACCTAAACATCTCGCTGTGAGCCAGGCAGACAAAGAGCCTTATGACTCTCCATCGTGAGGGGCGAGTAATTCCAGTCTAACCTGCAGGTGAATCCAGATACACAACCAGGCCTCTCAGTCAGTTTCATAATGCTGTGAACTCCACACACTCAAAAACATTTTAAACTGACAATGTCTCCTGGATAGGAAGAGAAACGTCTTCAGCTTCAGAATAGAAATCCAGATTTTTAACATTCTTTTATTTTTGAACACAGAAAAAAAAAAAGAATAGAGGCATACTGAATACAGATCAGTACTTATAAACAATGAAATAAAATGTGAGAAAAACAGTTACATTTTGAATCCAAAACCCACATCTCACAGATATAATGGGGAGAATATCTCGTATCATGAGGTCAGAAGATATAGAATGAAGTAAAGTGTCTTTTAAAGACAAATACGCTCTTTGGACTGGTATAGAATGAACATGTATCCAAATCCAAACAACAGACTGACCTTAGCGCTCAATAGTGTTGGAAACACAAAGCAAAGGCCACTTTTAGCACATAGAGCGTGTGGAAGTGTATTGGAGAGCAGCTGGTGAAGTGTCTTTTCAATCAGAGGCAAACATGAACTAGAGATGAACCGATAACCTGCATTTCTGTGAGACAGAGCTCTAACTCTGAGTTGGAGTGGCAGACAGAGGCCGCTTTGATCGACAGAAAGACGGAGGGTGGTGAAGGAATTTTCATAAAGCTCTTTTGTTTCATGCTTTCCCCCGTGCAGTCAGTGTAAGTCAGAGCAAAGTGTATAAGTAGGTGCAGGACATGGACATTAACATGCTACATAGATTTATCAAGTGATTTTGATTAAATGGAGCAAAGTGAGGGGGCGGCACAGCGGTGCAGTTGGTAGAGCTGCCACCTCCCAGTGAGGTTGCCGGATCAAATCATGGCTGAGGGGCCATTCTGGATGGAGTTTGCATGTTCTCTCTGTGCATGCATTTTCTCCGGGTACTCCAGTTTCCTCACAGAATAAAAACATGCATGTTAGGCTGATTGGCAGGTGTGAGTATGAGAGTGAATGGTTGTTTGTCTCTTTGTGTCCCTGTAATGGACTGGAGACCTGTCCAGGCTGTCCCCTGCCTCTCGCACAGTGATGGCCGGACATGGACACCAGTGACCCCCGTGACCCGAAAAGGAAGAAGTGGGTAAAGATGATGGATGTATATGTATGTATGGATAAAGAGATAGGGTGAGAAGCTCAGTCATCCGGGAGGGACTCGGAGTAGAGCCGCTGCTTCTCCACATCGAGAGGAGCCAGTTGAGGTGGCTCGGGCATCTGGTTAGGATGCCTCCTGGACGCCTCCCTGGTGAGGTGTTCCGGGCATGTCCCACCGGGAGGAGACCCAGAGGAAGACCCAGGACACGCTGGAGGGACTATGTTTCTCGGCTGGCCTGGGAACGCCTTGGGATTCCCCCAGAGGAGCTGCTCCAAGTGGCTGGGGAGAGGGAAGTCTGGGCCTCCCTACTTAGGCTGCTACCCCCGCGACCCGACCCCGGATAAGCGGACGAAAATGGATGGATGGATGGATGGATAAAGTGAGATCTGAGGCATTCGACTGAAAGATCCCCAGTCCTGTAACATCCACAAATTATGGTTGCCAACATGTGATCAGGAATAAAATTTGTCCAAGCAGATAAAATATCTTCAGTTTCACATTTGAATTCAGAAGATTTGACTATACATTAATAGCAAGCAGTCAAAATAGCTCTTAATATAAGGAAATAGTACACAATCCAATAATTCTCAGTCAGTCGGGTCATCTGGACTGTTTCTTTTTTATAGAAATGTTTCACCCTCCATCCGGAGGGCTTCATCAGTCAGAGGAGTTACAGCAAACTGTTTCCCCAGTACACTTTTTAGATCGCAAAATAAAACATGTCAGAAAGGTAACTAGAGCATTAAGAGGATGGTTCACATCTTATTGGTTCTGTGCAGGATTATGAACAATTATTATCTTACCTGTTGTAGGTAAGCTCTCTGAACATTCATTCATTCAACCTTTATTTATACAGGCTAGCCCATAGATATCATATATAACACTAGATACCCCATAGCCTGCTCAGTGGCAGGATTTAGGGCGGCCATCTTGGAGTTGTCACCCTCGAACCTTGCTGCACCAAAACAACAGAGATGCCTCCGCATTGCTCGGCTTATTCGTGTTCAAATCGGAAAACTGTTGATGTCAGGGACCGGGGGATAACTTTTCACAAGTAAGATGAACATATTATTGTTAGTATTTTGTGAATGTAATATTACTGTACTGTATTTATGCCCACCATACAGTATATATGTATGCTGTATATATATGTGTGTGTGTGTGTATATATATATATATATATATATATATATATATATATATATATATATATATATATATATATATATATATATATATATATATATATATANATATATATATGTGTATATATATATATAATGTGTGTGTGTGTGTATATATATATATATATATGTATATATATGTATACTGTAATTATTTGTGTGTATATATATGTATACTGTATATATTTGTGTGTATATATATGTATACTGTATATATTTGTGTGTATATATGTATACTGTATATATTTGTGTGTATATATATGTACGTATACTGTATATATTTGTGTGTATATATATGTATACTGTATATATTGGTGTGTATATATATGTATACTGTATATATTGGTGTATATATAAGTATACTGTAATTATTTGTGTGTATATATATGTATACTGTATATATTTGTGTGTATATATATGTATACTGTATATATTTGTGTGTATATATATGTATACTGTATATATTTGTGTGTATATATATGTATACTGTATATATTTGTGTGTATATATATGTACATATACTGTATATATTTGTGTGTTATATATATGTATACTGTATATATTGGTGTGTATATATATGTATACTGTATATATTTGTGTGTATATATATGTATACTGTATATATTTATATGTGTGTGTGTATATATTTGTGTGTATATATATGTATACTGTATATATTTGTGTGTATATATAAGTATACTGTAATTATTTGTGTGTATATATATGTATACTGTATATATTTGTGTGTATATATATGTATACTGTATATATTTGTGTGTATATATATGTATACTGTATATATTTGTGTGTATATATATGTATACTGTATATATTTGTGTGTATATATATGTATACTGTATATATTTGTGTGTATATATATGTATACTGTATATATTTGTGTGTATATATATGTATACTGTATATATTGGTGTATATATAAGTATACTGTAATTATTTGTGTGTATATATATGTATACTGTATATATGTATACTGTGTATCTAATATATGTATATGTACAGTATATATATATATTTTATATACAGTATATATAAAAGTAATATATATAGTTATATATTTTTATATATATATACTGTATATAGTTATATATATATACAATATATAGTTATACTGTATATATAGTTATATATATATACAGTAGTTATATATAGTTATATCTATGGGTAAATCGCTAGCGGTAGAGTTTTATTTTGAAAATCTACCCCGGAAATCATTTCAGTCCGACGTCAGTCCTGAAGCTGTTCTGCAGCGGGTTGAACTTGTTTGCAGTAAATGTAATCGGTTTTAACAGATTTTAAGGATGTTTCCTTGTCCTAAACGATTAGAAGTGGAACTGGAGCGTTCAGGTTTGTTTCCATTTTTATTTTTGTTTACCTCGACGTCCGTGTGAAATATCTGTGCTAAGCTAACGTTAGCTAAAGCTTAATTAATTTTATGATGACTGATAGAGACGGTTTGTTAGTAGGTCCTCGGATGAATGTTTTTATTTGTACAGTATAGCATGAGTGAACTGATGAATACAATTTTAATTATTTCAATGTTTAAGAAATAGATTTAGTTTAGCATCAGACTGCATTTAGAAAACTAAACATATGCAAATAAAAACCCGCTCATTCTCAATCAGTTCATCTGGACAGTTTCTTTTTAGTAGAAACGTTTCACCCTCACTCCAGAGGGCTTCGTCAGTCAGAGTAGTCCAAAGCAAACTGAAGCTACCCCACCAAGTAAACAACTTAAGTGGACCAACCAGTTTGCTGTAGCCAAGATGGTTTCTGGGGGCTTGTCCCTCGTCGACTCCTCCCAGGCAGGCAGACATGTCCAAAGTGGTTCAAGACAAGAAAGTTCATTCTCAATAGTCCAGGTATCAAATCCGCTCATTCTCAATCAGTTCATCTGGACAGTTTCTTTTTACTAAAAAACTGTCCAGATGAACTGATTGAGAATGAGCGGATTTGATACCTGGACTATTGAGAATGAACTTTCTTGCAAATAAAAACGTTCCAGACAACCTTGAAGGTGGTATGAGTGATGAGGTCCTTAATTTATAATGTGACTGTCCACATCTGTATTTATCATCATCCAGATGCAGTTTGGTCACTCAGGATTGATGTTGGTGCCTGTCTGATTGAAATTGTTGGGTCATCACTTCCTCAGCTTCATGACCCACTCCAGAAGGAAAGCGCTGTATTATTTGACAAAGTCATGCCACACAAACTTTTTTTTTTCATCTCCCTTCAAGATCATAGCTAGTTAATGGCCAGACTTCACACCTCAGAAACATTTATTGAGTCTGCACTATTCAAATTTATGAAAAGTGGCTCTAAAATGAATAAGACAACTTATAAAGACTACAAACAATTTAAACACGTGCACAATGTAAAGAACTTATCTTCATCAGTTTAGATTAGCTATTTGCAGCACCACGCCCTCATCAATGGTTTAGTCTTGTAAACTACATGACAATGAACTAAATGTCTTCTTTATGTCTCTTGTGTTTTTGTTTTCCAGCCGGCCACCAGCTGTTGGAGGATAAAACTTTGAGTGATCAGCTGGTCAGAAGCTCCACTTTGGAACTGAAGGACCAACGTGTTAAAGATGACCAAAGGAAACTGTTTTCTCTTCAGAGACAAACAGAAGCTGATGTCAGTGACTGCAGATATGACAACAACCCAAACATTTTTGAACCTGTAAGTGAAGACATTGAGAAGGATGTGAAATATTTCCACACTTCAGGTGGTAAAACGTGCGGTGACTCATCACAGCAATCTGAGAAACCAGTGAGTGGTTGTAATGAGACAAAAACAGAACCTCCAAATAATGAAAGTGTTGTCAGGGATATTTGTAACCACACAATGCTGCAGCTGTCATGTTTAAACAGTCCAATAAAAGAAGAAGACAATGATTCAGGAAGTCCTGACGACCAGAACCTGAGCTGCTTTTTCTGCAGGTCAGCGTTTTCTTCAGGAGGACTTCTGACAAGACACATGTCGGGCCATACAGGAGAGAAGCTGCTCACATGTGTTATTTGTAAGAGAACGTTCACCCTGGAGTCCGAGCTTGTTCACATCTGTGCTGGAGAGTCTTCTCAGCATCATCAAAGCCAACGTGAGGAACATATTCCTGCCTCCAAACACTTGAGCTGCTCTCAGTGTGGGGAAAATGTTCCAAGATCTGAAGACTTAGATCTTCATCTCAAACTCCGTACAAGAGAAAACTTGTTCAGCTGTTCAGTGTGTAAGGCCTGTTGCAGTGACAAAGACTCGTTAATTCAGCACATGAGGATCCACACAAGACAAACACAGTTTACCTGCCATGTTTGTAAGAAGGACTTCACGTGGAGAAGGCACCTGACAAAACACATGGAAGTTCATAAGAAAAGGAAAAGGGTATTCCGCTGCAGAGCTTGTGGTGATGAATTTTGCACTTATTATTTGTTGTCTAAACACAAGGTTGTTCATCAGTCGTCAGAGATTCCTCACAACCAGACTGAGGAGAACAGGAATGAAAATGTAGCTGATGGAGAAGTATTTGGAAGACCCGAACCAACCAAGAACCTAAACACGAACACACAAATACAACGGGAGACCAAAGAGGAGGCTTTACCATCCTTACAAACTGAAGGGGATGAATTGAGGAAACAAACCAGAGAAGCTGAGTCAGATTTAACATCTGTGACACATGAAGATCTTCAGAGTGACACAAAGACAGACTCACAGCTTTTTACTTTAGAAGAGGATCTGAGTCAACACACAGCGTTTGATACAGAGATACAGGAGGTGAAGCAGGAAGATCCAGAGCCTCCACAGATAAAAGAGGAGGAAGAGGAAGCTGAGATCACCAAGTTCACCTTCAGTCCTGTCCCTCTGAAGACTGAAGATGATGAAGAGAAACCTCAGTCACTGCAGCGTCACAGTTTAAGGGAAGAGAGCAATGACTTTTTGGGAGAACCAGATGAAAACGAGAAGTGTTCTTCATTTTCTGATCCCAACACTGACGACAGCAATGACAAGGCAACAGAGTCCCTGCAGCCTGAAAGTGATGATAGTGTTGACAGTGACTTTTTTAAAGACTACAAGAAGCCAGAGTCCGACTTAAACTCATTCCAACAAGAAGCTACAGAAAAAGGAGCAAAGTATGTTTCTGACTTGAAACCTTACAGTTGTACTCAGTGTGGTAAAGTATTCCGCTACAGCTCCTATTTAAAGACTCACATGAAGAAGCACACCGAGTGGTACTTTTGTTCTGTTTGTGGTCACAAATCGAACACCAGCTCAAGTCTGAAGGTCCACATGAAAACACACACAGGAGAGAAACCTTTCAGCTGCTCAGTTTGTGGGAAAAAGTACACAAACAAGGCGAACATGCTGTGTCACATGTCTGTTCATGATGCAGAAAGGAAATACAGTTGTGCTGAGTGTAAGCAAAGCTTTGCCTGGTATACAGAGCTGAAGTACCACCAGTGTGTGGGTGAGTCCTCACACGATCAAACGTATGGGGAAGATTCGAATATAAATCTGAAACGACATATTTTATACAGCTTAAATTTTTTATCTGCACAAAAATAGATGAAAAACAGGTTTTCTTTGATTTTTTCATTCATGAAAATGTAGAAAATCTTGTTTAATTTTAGTGCCTCAACTGCAGATAATGAAAAAATATTTAACCTAAACCATGAAGCTTACATTCTGTCCTACACTTTTACCATTTTAATGTTTTTGAAAGATGAAATAAAACATATTTAAATATTTTATTTACTGCATGTATGCATTTTAAGTCTGTTTCCAGGAATACCGTAATTTAATTGTTCCGGTTGTCTTCATCGCTGTCAGGCAGGTCTAACTATATTTTGTGGAAATGATGTTGATCAGATTCAACTTTATTGTATCTTAACTTACATTTATTTTGTATTTCATAAAATTCAAGAGTATTTATTTTTCAGATAAAGGAATAGTTGAAGTCAGTCATACAAGAATATAAAATCTGTTTCACACAGAGCCACTGTTGCAGATTTACATTTAATATTCCGCACGTTTCCTTCTCTCTTTTTGCTCACTTTATAAGTTCATGCTTTAATCTTTTTTGGTTCAAGTTTGTATTGATAAAATATTCAATTTCCTATCAGTACGGTATTGGTTAGCTGGATAGAGAATATTTTAAGACCAATTTTGAATATTCATCACATCCAACATTATTAATTTAGCTAATTTTGAATGAGGGTGAAGCTGTAGCACTAATACAATAATTAAAAATTATTTCACAAACACTGGACTAAACAGATTTCTAGTCAAAAGTCCTGACGCTGAACACCCAGGTCCATCTAGTGGACATTGACTGTTAGTGCTTTGGATGATGAAAGACGGGCACAACTACATCAAAGTTATTAAGCAAAAAATAAGACTGAGGATCTTGGGATCATCTTTTTCAGAACTTCTGGTTCTGCTTGAGGCTGCAAATACTCAAATATTGCCTCAACTTGTTTTTGTGACAAAATGAAGACGAGTCTGATCTTGTCATGATGTGTTTTTGGATTTTTGTTTGTCTGTTTTGAGCATTTTTTTATTAAAAACCCAGGAATTTGGATGGAAACAGAGATTACTGTCCATACTGATTCATTTTCAACGTGTTGGACGAAATAAGCAGTAGCTTTGTGCTGTGATTTTCTTAGAGCAGGAACGTTTTGCCACAAATATGGATAAAAATGTTTAACTGTAGGTATTATTATCTTTTAGGCTGCATGACTATGCACACAGGAGACAGAAACATTTAAGCTGGAGAAACGACATGCTAACACATTTGAGGATCCCCTGTGGAGAGAAGCCGTTTGAAGCCGTGTTTTGTGGCTAGTATTTCCACCAGGAAGTAAGTTTACAGCTACACAAAAGAAATCTGAAGCTAATTCACTTTGGACATGCAGGGGAAAGCTCACAAGTGTGTTGTTGAATCCCCAAAAAGTCATCAAAGGAAGAAAAAGGTACCATGTACCTGCGTTCTGTGTACAAGACTTTAACATTTATGTGCAATCTGAAGACGCATAAGTGTCACACTGGAGAGAAACCCTTCAGTTGTTCAGTTTGTGTAAAAAGTTTTGCACGGAGTTCATATTCAAAACATGACATTTCACTCAAATACTAAACTAAATGCATACCGTGCAGTAAAGGGTTCATTTACGTCTACTTTTAGATTCATCTGTCTCCTTTCGACCACATTTTTATTTTCATTATTTATAATTACATTTTTCGCTGAACATTACATTAGGAAGTTTATTTTAACATGTTCTGTGAGTTAGTCTTTTACTATAAATACAGCTGGGTAGTTCATACTTTTAAATAAATACTGTACGTAGAACTATTGCCTTTTGTTTATTTTTATTTCTAATAATCACCTTCATAAATGTTATGTTTGTGTGATGCCCACTGGTGTGTGCTCACAAAAGTGGAAAAACAAACAAACATGCATTTCTTTAAATGTTTATGGGGTTCTGATAAGAAGATATTTTATTTGTTGTTAACAGGGGTTAGTGACGAGGGGTGTAATAACGCTGTTTCACCAGCAGGTGGCGCATGGGGACTTTGAGCTGCCTGTTGCTCTGCCGTTTCTCATAAGCTGAGAGAAACTGGAGCAACACAGACTGCGTCTCCCTGTGCTCATTTACTTGTTGTTTTTCCAGGTGAGAATAACCTTCAAGTTCATTGTAACCAAGTACTTTCGTCATTCAATACTGTTTGCAAAATGCTTAGAGATATGTGTCAATGTGTGAAAATATATTAGAAGAGTTTGTTTGAATAAGTAGCCAAAAGGCTGTAATGCTAGTTGGTTAGCACTGACAGTTGAGCGGCAGTTGAGCAGGCTAGTTAGGTGCAACCACTGAATTACTAATGGTAATCACTTGTAAAGTAAGTAGGTATATATATGTATATATATATATATTCCCTGGTATGAGTATTGTACTGTTATTAGGCTGTGTGGTTTATTTATGTTCTAAACACAGTGTTGGGAAGGTTAAACTGTGATTTAATGCATTCATTTAAAGTAGTTTGAATTCAAAGATAGTTATGCCAGTTTACAATAATTGTAACATACATGCCCATGAAATATGTCACTGTGTGTGAATAAATATGCATATAAAGTGCAGTGAATTGAAGGTACATGTTGCCTGAGGGAATTGTGACAAAATATGATGTTAATGGGATTATTCCTGTTTAAAGGAACGTTAATGTTGATGTTTATGTCTATGATGGAAAATGTCTACATAGATTATATATACAGTGAATTACTGAACTATAAATTGGGCTGTATTGACAATTAAATGAGCTGGTTTGTTCAATAAATAAGCTGAGAGAAACTGGAGCAACACAGACTGCGTCTCCCTGTGCTCATTTACTTGTTGTTTTTCCAGCATCATCTGCTGCTAACGGGTCCGGGATTCTGACACCCGTTACATTTGTCCCATTTTTCTGGTTGTCTTTTTACTTTTATTGATTTTCGGTTTTGAATCAATTCACATTTGGATGAAAAAAGTAAGGTTTCAAACCAAATGCTATAAAATCAAAAAAGGCGTTCAATACAAGATCAACTGGACTTTATTTGTTACAGAAGATGTTTTGACCTCTATCCAGAGGGCTTTATCAAATTGAATTGATAAAGCCCTCTGGATAGAGGTCGAAACGTCTTCTGCAACAAATAAAATCCAGTTGATCTTGTATTGAATGCCTTTTTTGATTTAATCATGTCCTGGACGACTGGGAATCTTCACCAGCAAATGCTATAAAAAACTTGAAAATACTTTTATTTTGAAACATCACAGATTTGAAAAAGCCTTTTATTGTGCAAAAAATTTCTCTAACACCTAAAAAAGTATAAACAATGGCAAGTAAAAAGTGAACAGGTACATGTGCAGTAGTTATATTTGTGTATTTACCTATGAAATATGGGTTGTATAATGATGTAATTAGTGTGTGGTTCTGAGTGTCAGTGATGGGGGAGCTGTGTGTAGAGGGTTGTGGTCTAGTGCGACCATCCCAGCTCCTATCCAGATGTTTTGGAGCAACAGGATGTATTTGACTGAATAATTAATATACATTTAATTATCATCTAAAGCCACCACTTTGTTAATGACATCCTGTTAAAACAATTTTTCATTTTTTAGTTGCCAATATAAAAAATACCATCACTCAGTTTGGCAAATATGAATTAAAATTTGAGCGCCAGTAAAATGATTCTGAGAGATTTTAGCTGAAAATCTGATAACATTAGCTGATGTTTCCTTCATGCCTGTATCAATATTTATTACCCTGATTTAAAAGCTAAAGTGATAGTCTTTATCCTCTTATTTTATGTTTTCAAAATCACACTGCACAGTGCACACCGCATGGAAAAATAATTTTTAGCTGATTTTCCTTTTTTGGGGCAAAAATGCATTTTACACCTCTCCAACTAAAGAAATTAAAACAAATTGTCACAAGCAGCGGTTATCATTTGGTAGGTTTGTGTTCTCTGTTTAATTGTTTGCTATGCAGAGATATACCGTACTTGTACATCTGAATTTTTGTGGCATTTTAATGACTGAGAATGACATTAAGCCACTTGATGAGATGATGAAACCCACGTGTTGTTTTGAAGATTGAATAGAATCGCCTTTATTGTCATACAGAATGTATGAGTTGGAGGAGCTGCTCAACTTTGACATTTTAACTTCCATTCATTGCTTTTAGCAAAATAGCTCTAAATTAAACATAATCCCTAACCCAAAAATAAAGTTCTGTACAAATAGGACAAGGTTACACCAGAAACTGTTCTTAAAAATAAAATAAAAAAGCACACACACTCATTTTGTTTTTCTTTTTATTATTCTGAAACAAACATCAGCTGGTGTAAAAACTTTATCAGTAGTTTCCATCTCAGTATTTGGATTTCTAGATCAAGGCAAAGTCTGTCACATCCCAACAAAACAAAAATGAAATTTTCAGTTTTCGTACTGATTTTCAAGAGAAATACATTTTGACTGAACAGTGGAACAAAGAGCCGTAATGTGCACTAACACTAAATTAAAAATAAATATGGTTAGTGGAACAAACAAATACTGTATATAATACAAGCTTGGAAAAGTATTTACTCAATGTCAGGTTAAAACTGGAACAATTCTATTTTTATTTTACAAAAAAGAGCTGTAAGAATTATCTAAAAAAAACATTACAGTATGTCATTACGGTCATCCTTCAAGTATTTGGTTTTACCAACTTAAATTACTTAAGTTTTATGATTTGGTGGACTACAGTATTCTACTTATGTACAAGGCTCAGAATCATATACTACCACCAAACATACAAGCATATTTTATAAAAAGGAACAGTTTTTATAATTTAAAGGAATGGATATTTTTGTAAAACCGAAGTATAGAACAAGTTTAAGGGGTAGGTCAACTTCAACACAGGGAATAGGTTTATGGAATAGTTTGGATTATGATATCAAAAAAGAAATCCTTATAAGAAAAATATCAAGAATATTTTGTTGATAACATACATTTAAGTTAGTTAATATTTAATGAACTATAATGAATAATTGTGACAATTTATATGTTTTTTTTGTTGTATTATTTATGATTATTGCTCAAATTGATTGTTTGAATTTATTTTGTTAAGAAGGGGCAGAAATGATAAGATTTCATTCTTCTGCTGCCTTTCATTTTATAGGTATTTTATTTCTTTGCTTCTGAAATTGTATTTGTTTTTTTTAATTTAAATGAATAAACGTTTAAACTAAACTAAACTCAAACATAAGTACAAACAACTTGATCCTCAAGTTCAAATTTAATATAAACTATTTTCAACTCAAAATGTGAAATAATAGTAAGTGTAGTTTATTAAAAAAAAAGATCACTCAGCTAGTGAAAAGTTGGGTATTTATCAAAGAATTATCATAATAAGATGATGAATCAGATAATGTGCCTTTGCAGACAAATGGTATTTGTTTTGTAACGCTTGGGGAAAAAAATTCTGAGGCAACTGTTAAAAAATATCCAACTCACCAGAAATTCTTTTCTGTAATGTTGCCAAACACAAACACAGTCGACCCTCGCTATATCGCGGTTCACTTCTTGTAGCTTCACTGTATTGTTTTTGTTAAAAAAATTTACCGTTTTTATATTGTGTGCACTGTACATTCATCTCATCATCTTCACCGCCAAAGTGTTTAAGAGCATATGAAGAGTTTGTAAGTATGGTTTATGAAGTCTTAATTATGTATAAAATAAATGTAGTGCTGCTACGGATTTTCATCTCTCACAGGGGTCTATGGAACATAGGCGGGATAGGTGAGGGATCATTGTAATAATAATCTAAATCAGTCTGCTGCAAATATAAACTTCTTTTTTTTACTATGATCGAATCATGTGACATTATTCCCTTAAATGTAAACATATTCGTCCCCGTAAGTAAAGTTTTTACAATTTTCTTCAATTTAACAAGATGCAGACCAAATCACCTTGCCCATGAGAATCTTTACATTTGTTTTAAAAGCGTATTTCTAAGATGATTCCTGAATTAACGGCACACTTACATTACTGTATAATTAAGTCAAAATACTAATAAAACATCTAGTGAAGAGAATTTTATATGCCACAAATGCCAATAAAACATGATCTTGATCAAACATATGCTTTGTTTAAGTAAACAATAAAAAAAAAAAACGCTGCAAAAGAACAGCCCATGTTTGTTTGTTTTTTTATTAAAAGAAAACGCATACTCCAGAACTTGTGGTTTCTGAGTCGTCTAAAAGGGTTTAAATCATTTCTTTTCTCGGTGGATTTCAAGATGTTTGTTTAGACTTCCCTTCCGTCTGTAGCTTTTCCCACAAATTGAACAGCTGAAGGGAGTCTCTCCTGTGTGAATCCTAATGTGAGCCTTCAGGTTTCCACTGTCGATAAAACCTTTACCACACACTTTGCATCTGTACGGCTTCTCCCCTGTGTGGATTCTCATATGTTTCTGCAAACATGCAGACCACGAGAAGCATTTCAAACAAACGGGGCACTTGAAGGGCTTTTCTCCTGTGTGAGACCTCATGTGCGCATTGAGCTGCCCCATAAAGTCAAATTTCTTCCGAGAAGCATTTCAAACAAACGGGGCACTTGAAGGGCTTTTCTCCTGTGTGAGACCTCATGTGCGCATTGAGCTGCCCCATAAAGTCAAATTTCTTCCCACACTCAGAGCAACTGAATGGCTTTTTGCAGACATTGCACCCCGCACAGTTCGCAGTCCCATGGTCCAAACAGAGTGTAGTGCCTGGTTCTAAATGCCCCTTTGCGTCCAAGTTTGCAGCTGATTCGGGTCTTCTCGCAGCATTTATGTTCCCTTTAGTCTGGCTGTGATGGAGCTGAGACGACTGATGAAGACTGGATCCGAATACTGTCTCTCCCTTATGGGCTGCCATGTGCATTTTCAAATTCCCCTTTTGTGCATAACCTTTTCCACAAACGAAACAGATGAAAGGTGTTTCTCCCGTGTGAAGCCTCATGTGCACCTTCAGGTTTCCATTTTCGCTGAACATTTTGCCACACACCGAGCACCTGAATGGTTTCTCTCCTGTGTGGATTCTCATGTGTTTCTGAAGACGTCCTTTCCACATAAAACATTTCCGACAAATTGGACACCTGAAAGGCCTTTCGCCCGTGTGACATCTTATGTGTAACTTAAGACACCTCGGAGAGTTGAATCTTTCCCCACATTCAGAGCACTGGAATGTGTTTCTGTTAGTAGATCCAGTATTTATATGGTTTGAACTTTCTGCTCCAGAATATGGCTCCATGGTGACATTAAAATCCTCAACTCTGACTTCAGAATTTGGTTCTTTGTAGTCTGGACTCAAGTATTCAATATTAAGTTCAGGTTCTCTGCAGCCTTCTTCCTCCGGAGTGACTGTGTTCCCCTCAGTCTGCCTGTGATGAAGCGGTGAAGACTGAGCTTCCTCCTCTTCTTCCTCATTTTTCACACTGATATGACTGAATGTCACCTTGGTGATATGAGTCTCCTCCTGTTCTTTTTTAATGAGTGGGGGTTCTGGGTCTGGGTTCTTGTTGGCCACAGAGGAGCTTCTGTCCAGCTGCTGAGGGGGAGGTTCTTCTGTCTTTGGGGCATCTGGAAGAACATCTGAACCACAAAAAGCACAAGAAGAATCACAAGTTTTTATTTGAGTTTACACATATTTTATAGTACTGAAAAATATATTTTTAAATGAGTAATGTAATGTAATAATACCTGAATATCTTCTAACATAAACACAATATCACCGTAACCTTTTAAACAGTGCTTAGCTTTATACACTAAAAAACTAAATAAGCATCACATACTCATTCCTTCCAGCAAATTGCAAATGCTTTAGGACATGCATCAGTTGCTTCCGTATAATAATTTGTTGTTGTATAACATAATTTGCCTGTCCTGTCAGTCAAAATGAACTATAAATATTTCACTGCTCATTTCAGTGCATGCAAAAATGTTGGAACACAAAATCTGTCAAGCTTTATGCATTTCTTTATCTTGTTTTTCCTGAAAATGTCCCCCAAATTGAATTTCTCTCAGGTGAACCCCAGCTTTCAATGAGTCAGAGTGTGTGAGGCCTTAGTTGTAATCATCTGAACAAGTGTGTGTTTGTATGGGATAATGTGCATTTTCACCACTCAGATCTGGTCAAGTGGTTTGCAGCACATTAAAGGATGCTAGTGAAATATCTCCCATCCTATTTCCCCATTCCTTAACCCAATGTAGTGGTGTTTGAACGTTTGTGAACACTAAAAATGTCTATAATTCTGCATAAATATAACCTAAAATATCAGATTTTCACACAAGTCCTAAAAGTAGATAAACAGAACTCCAGGACATTCACAGAATGGTCCTGAATCCACTCCTGTGAGATCGTGGCTGTGTGATTTGGGTCGTTGTCCTGCTGAACAGTGAACCGACGTCCAGTCTGAAGTCAAGATCTCTCTGGAACAGGTTTTCATCCAGGATGCCTCTGTTCATTGCTGCATTCATATTTCCCTTGATCCTGACTAGTCTGCCAGTTCCTGCTGCTGCAAAACATCCCCATAGTATGATGCTGCCACCACCATGCTTCACTATAGGGATGGCATTGGTCTGGTGAGGAGCGGTGCCGCCCTTCTCCCCTGATAGCTGAGTTTAGATGGCCGGCCTGACAGGAAGAGTCCTGGTGGTTCCAAATTTCTTCCATTTACATATGATGGAGACCACTGTGCTCATTGAGACCTTCAAAACGGCAGAACATTTTCTGTATCCTTCCCAGATTTGTGCCTCAACTAGGCCTGTCACAATAATACATTTTGCTGGGTGATTAATTGTCTCAGAGAATTTTGCGATAAACAATAATATTGTTTGAAATTTGACAATACTTAGTAATTATTATCAAATGTAAGAAGAAATTATGTTAAATTTTGTGTGTAGTACCTTTTTTACCATTAGATGACAGTATAAGACTATTTGAACAGAAGGATGGATAGTGAGGGAACGAGCAGCATGTCTCTTTAAGAAAATGGGAGGGAGGCCCCTTGACGTGACGGGGACTGTCTCTCATTCCTGTTTTTGGTTCTCAAAATGGCGGACGCTCGGTGTGGTTTGAGCTCGTTAGCATAGCATTTTTCACACAAAGCTTTTAATTAAAAAAAAAATCAGTAAACAAGTTCTCAGCTTCTTTTTGCAAAGAAAACCAACTTTTTGACAAAAGCACTGGAATTTTACAGCTTTGACAAGACAGAGGTATTTTCCCGAGGTTGGCCTGTTAGCTTAGCTCATAGCTTAGCTTCTCGGCCTTAGCTGATTTAACGGTCCAAAAACGTGATTTTGGACGGTTAAACCCAATTTTAAAGAGAAAGAGAGGGTTCAGTAAAGAGCATCAGAGTTGAGCCTTTTGTCATTCAGTGTCTTCAGTAGAAAGAGAGACACATGAAGAAACGATAAATCCAACAAATTAAAATGAGGTTGATAATTTTAATTGATCATGCGATTAATTGATTTATTGTTTATTGCGACAGGCCTAGTCTCAACACAATCCTGTCTCGGAGGTTCCTTTGACTTCATGCTTGATGTTGGTGCTCTGAAATGCACTGTCAACTCCGGGACCTAGGTGTCCAAATCGAGTCCAATCAACTGAACCACGGGTGGACTCCCTTTATGTTGTAGCAACATCTCAAGATGATCAGTGGAAACAGAACGCATCTGTTTAAATAAAGGTTGAATAATCTGAGCTCAGTTTTGAGCTTTATGCCAAAGGCTGAAAACACTTGTGTACCGTATTTTTTTGGACTATAGATCGCACTGGAATATAGGTCGTTTTGTCCAATTATTGCCCAAAATTTTGAAAAATCCATAGGTCACACCTTAATATAGGTCGCGCCTATGTCACCGCCGACGTAACGCGCCATCTACCGCTGACGTGACGCGTCACCGCTGAGACAACCCGGAAATGTGGACCGAGTGTTAAGCTCTGTTGCAAATGTCTGCTACAGGAGCGCACAGCAAGGCTTTAAGAAGATTAACACGGTAAAAACAATTATTTGTTTGCTAAAAATTATAGCTGACATTATAGCACAAGGGTTCCTGAGCTTAACCGTTCCTTAATACATTCATGAAATGGTCAAATCTGCAGGATTTAAATTGTTTCGCTTTGACGTCTTCCAAACGGTCGCGTGCACTGCAAAAATAAATTATAAATAAATCGAATTTTATCTCAAATGTCTCATACAGGTCAACAGTTTGTAAATGAAACCCATATAATTACACTCTGTAAGCTGAAAAAATATCCGCCGAGGGGTTTATTAGCTATTTATGTGCTAACAAACACAGCTAACAAACACAACAAACAGAAGTTACCTCCAGAGCAGGAGGTCGGGCAGCGACAGTCAGTCCGAGCAGAGGAGGCTTTTTTCGTACACATGAGCTGGAAACGGTTGGTGGACTCTCTGGAAGTGTCCCCTAGCGGACAAAAGTGGTACTGCACCATTTTTTGCCAAAATGAAAAACGGTCGTATCTGAGCCAAAAATGGGTCTAAAAATATGGGAAAAAAAGCCATAAACAGGTCTCACCTCTCTATAGGTCGCAGGGCATGCAAATTAGGCAAAAAACTGCGACATATATTCAGAAAAATACGGTAAATGTGATTTCTTAAGTTTTGTGTTTTAAATAAATTTGCAGAAATATTTTTCCACATTGTCATAATGGGGCATTTTGTGTAGAATTTTGAGGAAAGAGATTTGGAATAAGGCTGTAACATAAAATGTGGAAAAAGCAAAGTGCTGTCTGTGGCTGCAGTCATTGGACATGGAGGTAGATGGAGGACAGAGTGGGATGGAAGAGGACTTGCTGTGCCGAAATAAATATATATATATTTCAATTTCAGTACTGCATGAACTGTTTTTCATCAGTAGTTCTGAAAATATTCCTTCAAACCAGAGTTCGGGAAGTTTTCTTGGGGCTGCTGCAGCAGAAGAGTTGTTTACAAGCTAACATTAGCTTAGCACACATGTTTGTTTCCCATCATTAAATGAAACTAACCTGCTCCCTGATGATTTACTTCAGCCCAAAATTCTCGATGTCGACGCTCCGTTTCCTCTTCAACCTCCAGGATGGTCATCTCTAAATGTCCCAAAATGTCGTCCACAGCCGCGAAGAGCCGCTGGCTGATGTAAACCTTCAAATTCTGAAGCTTGGACATTTTTCAAAACCTCGGACACGGAGGGCTTTTTTTTTTAAATTATTATTATTTTTACCGGTTAACGATTCAATGTTTCAGTTTTTACTTGGTGTAACACGTAAACTATCATTCCTCCTAGACGTCTGCGTTAAACGTGATGTTGATTTACAAGCAACACGGGATAACTTCCGGGTCAAATTTCAAAATAAAAGTATCGACGACAACCAAAGACAGTTCAGATTTTAAACAAATCAGACAGACGTAATTTATTAATCCCAGATTGAGGGCACCCTATATTATGATCATTTTTTGGTTTCCTAGTTATATCACAAACTTCAATGTTATGTTTTTAACAGATACATTCTTTATTGTCTTTCCACCACATGTGTGTACACATCTAGCCTGGTTTAAACCAGACCCTTGTCCTTCACTTCGCTTTGGACTAGGGTCTGGCATCTCTGCCATAGACAACGATTTCTCCTGGAGATTTTTGAATGGACCAATCAGAGAACAGGAGGCAGAGTTTTGTTAGTTTAGCCTGGCGAGGTCCAGGCTATCAGATAAATTGCTCAGAAACCACTCGGTGGATATTTTTTCTGCCACCAGTGTGTAATTATATGTCTTTAATTTACTGACTGTTGGCCTAGATGAAACATTTGAGATAAAATTCGATTTTTTATCATTTATTTTCGTAGCGCACCCGAGGCTGTTTGGAAAATATCAAACCGAAACTATTTAATATCCAGCAGATTTGACCATTTCGTGAATTGATTTAGGAACTGTTAAGCTCAGGAACACTTCTGATATAACGTCAGCTATGAAATATATTTTTTCTCCGCAGAGAAATAATAGTTTTTTACCTTGTTTTGATGAAAATTCGTTCGTGGCGGCAGCCATTTTGAATGACGACGTCAGTCGACATCGTTCAAAACTCCGCCTTCTGCTCTCTGATTGCTCAGGAACACTTCTGATATAACGTCAGCTATGAAATATATTTTTTCTCAGCAGAGAAATAATAGTTTTTTACCTTGTTTTATTGAAAATTCCTTCGTGGCGGCAGCCATTTTGAATGACGACGTCAGTCGACGTCGTTCAAAACTCCGCCTTCTGCTCTCTGATTGGTCCGGTCAAAAATCGGCCGGAGAAATCGTTGTCTATGGGAGGAATCCCAGACTGTGCAGTGAAGGGAAATGAGAATTGAGCGGAGCTGTGCAGGAAGGCGAGGGCCAGGCTAACATCCAACCGTAATGTAAAAAAAAAAATGTAAAAGAAAAAACAAAACAGTAATAAGATCTAAGATATGAACCAAGACTACGAATCAAGAAAAACATCAGCTAAAAATACGCCAAGCACTAGCATAAAAACAATAAACATAATACGCCAAACATGCAGCACGAACATGCGTCTGTGTGAGCAGATGAGCACAAATGAACACAGCAACACGAAAAACAGATCCGCAGCAACATGATGTGATTTTTCACAGTGATTATCCTGATTAGAGATTCACGAGTCTAACGGCCTCAGGGTAGAAGCTGTTCAGTCTGGTGGTTCTACACTTAATGCTCCTTAATCTCCTTCTTGAGGGGAGTGGGGCAAAAAGTGTGTGCTGGGTGAGTGGGGTCCTTCATGATGCAGGTTGTCCTCTTCCTGCATCTGGAGGTGTAGATATCTGTGATGGTCAGTTAATGAGTCAGAGTGGACATGGCATTTCATCAAAGGGGCCATATCAAAACTAAATTATCCTACTAAGTTTGTGAACTAAAAACAAAGTATTTGCATGTAGGAAGTTGATAAGTGCCATAACTGTTCAGACTTGTGACCCATTTACTGCTCTGAACTAGAAGATTGATAAAAAAAATCTTGCTCTATTGTAAAAGCTGTAGCTTCTTGACTGTTTTGGATCAAACTTGTTGCAGTAAAATAATCTGACCAGATTAAAAAGGCAGATGTACAACACTCATAAAGCAATCAGTGGGTGAATCTTTTCCTTTCATGTCCAGACCAAAGTTCCTACTTATGTAAAGATTTTTATTTCATTATTTCAGTGAAATCTATGGACACAGCATTAAAAAACAGAGGTCAGAAGAAAAAGTTTACGAAGCAATTATAACAAGGAATCATTTAATGATCTTCAAACTGATGTCTATCGACAACCATCCTCAAACTGATTGTCAGGAATAATTAGCACTTGAGATACTGTGTTGTGGTTGTTCCTGCAGAAGCACATTATGTTGAATAAAGAAAGCAAAAATATGTAAGTCTGGATCATTTGCACACACACAAAAAAAAGTTGACACACGTTATTAGTTTTTCAAATAAAATGTTAAAGGCTTATGTAACAAATGAATAATTTGTACATTTTATTCACATAAAATATTAGATTAGGTATCTGGTTTTACAAGTTTTCATTACTTTTACATTGGAAGAAGAGCCTGAAGGCAAACAGAAATAATCTGCCTCCTTTTCGCTTTAGTTATTTGTCGAACTCTTTGTGCCTCTGCCTTATAGACTCCTAATAAAGTAGTTCTCATCTTAATAAATTTAGTTAAGAACTTGCTTTTCTAATTAAAAGCTTGAATGCAATAGTTTACAACAAAGAAAATAAATGTTTGACTTGTTTATTGTGAAGATCAGGGGTGAACAAGAGGTCGAAGTTTTGGTTTTTAACGAGTGAGCATCAAAACTGGAGTCAGAAAACACTAAAGTTGTGTAAAAATAGGAAACAAACTCCTCCCTGCATTTAATTTTTTATTTATTTTTTGCATTTGGATACGTAGACAGGGGATAATGTCCCATTTTTAAAGATTTGTTTAACTTGCTTTTAATATGGGTCACATCTGTTTTGAAGAGATCAATTATATCCAAATATGAAAAAAATAAATTAAAAAAAACGTCAACAGCTCCTAAAAATATGTTTTCAAACTCTGACAAGCTGTAGAAATCACTTGCAGCTGAACATGGAGAAGATGAGATGTCTGGAGGGATAAGTCAGCACCATCCCGTCTGCATCAATGGTACAGATGTGAATATGGTGTCAAGCTACAAATACCTGGGTGTCTATCTGGATAACAAGCTGGAGTGATCCACCATTGTGAATGCAGTGCACAGGAAGAGCATGATCCAACTCTACTTCCTGAGGAGGCTCAGATCATATGGAGTCTGTGACATGATGCTCCAGAATCTTCCATCAGTCTGTAGTGGCGAGCACCATCTTCTTTGCCGCGGTGTGCTGGGGTGCAGGCATCAAAGCAAAGGATGCCAGCAGAATGAACAACTCATCAGGAAGTCAGAGTCTGCTGTGGAATCAAAGCTAGTCTCTCTGGAGGAGGTGACTGAGAACAGCATGCTGGTCAAACTGCGAGCCATCGTGGACGACGACTCCCACCCCTCCACAAAACTGTAGACAAGAGCAGCTTCAGCAACAGACTACGCCAACCCCACTACTGTATTTAACAGAGTGGTACAAGAAATCTTTCCTGCCAGTTGCTGTTAAATTATTCAATTTATCTGCCTCACGACGTGATTATTATTATTTTCAGGTCTCTCTTGTAAATGAGTCCCCGAGGCTCAGTGGAACTAGCCTGTATAAATAAAGGTTGAGTGAATGACCGTTGGGCCTATTAACTGCATTTCTATTGATCATCTGTGGTTTTTGCATCAATTTTACGCCGTGTTGTTTGTGCACATCTGAAAGTGTGTTGTGCTCAATATTCTGTTTATTTTTGCATCTTTGTCTAACCTGTGTTGGTTTTAGCCCGTGATTTGTTCTTGCTGCTGTGACAACTGAATTTCCTCACTGAGAATTTATAGTTTGTTTATTCTATTCTACAGCTAATGCAATGCTAACACTAAGTGTATTTTATGTTTTCACATGTTTAATGATTATTTCTTAAATGTATTATCTCGAAAAGCAGAATTTTACTGTTCATTTACAATGAGCTCAACTTG
>JBBPBX010020601.1:17260-43206 GCA_038048925.1 Garcialebias charrua | reverse complement strand
TACCTTACCTCAAGCTATTTACTAGCCACCACTAAACATTAGAAGAAGAACACCCTGCAGGACCTTGTCTCACCACCTGTTGGCGGTAATGTCCCTTGAGCTATTTAATGCTCTGATCTTACTTTTATTGCCTTTTCAGCTTGTTTTAAACCCCTGTGTTTTCCATTTTCTTTCTTTATAATAAAGATTATTCTCATATATGTACAAGGTTCCTGTTAACATTGCTTAACACATTGATACATAAAGTAACCCAAATACATGAAACTAACGACTCGCCGTCGAATGGTCGACACAAAACCCTCAATAAACTCCTCCGGCCACGTTAATTTGGCTTGAAACAGCGGGGTTCTCTACGGATTTATCCATTAGTAACCCAGCACTACCGGTGTAACAGGCAGACACAGTTAGCGTCTATAGGTAGTCAACAGATTTAATGAAAAGTAACTAAAATACATGAAACTAACGACTCGCCGTCGAATGGTCGACACAAAACCCTCAATAAACTCCTCCGGCCACGTTAATTTGGCTTGAAACAGCGGGGTTCTCTACGGATTTATCCATTAGTAACCCAGCACTACCGGTGTAACAGGCAGACACAGTTAGCGTCTATAGGTAGTCAACAGATTTAATGAAAAGTAACTAAAATACATAAAAATAACGACTCACCGTCAAATGGTCGACACAAAACCCTCAATAAACTCCTCCGGCCGCGTTAATTTGGCTTGAAACAGCGGGGTTCTCTACGGATTTATCCAAGTACCCAGCACAAACAGTAGCCACAGTTCACCCGAGTTCACCTCTGAGTGACCCGGAAGTTGTCAAGATGGAATAGTCCATTTTTAGTAGGGGGATAAAGAAATCGACCGTTTTTTTAATTGCGTATTTAATGATCGTTTTCATCGTAACTATAATTATTTTTATGTTAAATGTACATTAACAAGCATGAGCAATGTTAGTGATGTAGGTGACTGCACGGGGCGAGGCGGGGCCGGGGCCACTGCTGAAATGGGACCCCCAGGCATTTACCTACATGGTAGAGCCGAGTCTGTTCTCAGCTCTGCCCCCCTCCCCCTCACACCCTTTCCTCCTCTGCTGTTTACGGTGGGGAAAAAGGTAAAACAAGCAGCATAAGAGCTTGTAAATAAGTTTATTGGTTTTTACTGATAGATAATTAGTTATTAGCGGTACTGCATTTTAAATAAAAATAGCACAAATCCGCTTATGAATTATAAAAGTTAGTCAATTCACAAAAACGCTGACAAAAAGTTTAGGTCCACTGTAAGCGGATTAGCGCTTTAGCGCTACCTAGCGTTCATTTGCCCACCACTGGGTCACAGGTAACACAATGGAGGAAGGATGGTCAGATGTCACACTTGCTATTTCAGAATTATCCCCTTGTGAAATGCTTGGCTCAGTCAGCTGTGTGACCCACTCCACTGTTCTCCTGTCAGAGTCCACATGATTGGCATCACTCACAGAACCATCATCCACACTTCCAACAACAGGTAGGATATTCTTGCTTTCAGTAGCGGGGTCCACATCCAAGTCAACTTCATCTGTATTCCCACCCAGGGATTCATCTACAGATCTGTCATCCAGCATAGAGGACTGTGCAGTGCTAGCGCAGGAAACATGATCAAGTGAGTCATGAACATCCACCACAGGAAGAAAGTTGGCCAACATCAGCAAGTTTCTGTGGATCACCCTCGTCTGACCAGACACAGTGTCACAGATTTTGTATGTGTGGGTCTCTGGATTCATATCTAACACAGTGTAGATTGTGGATTCCCACCTGTCAGCTAGCTTCTTTTTGCCTCTCTCTCTTTTGTTCGCCACTAGCACTCTGTCACCGATATCAATATGGGATCCTTTTGTTTTCCTGTTGTAGATTTGAGCATGTCGATCCATCTCTTTAGTTGCATGAGTCTGAGCAATGTCCATGGCTTCCTTCAAGTCATTGGAGAGAGATGCCACATACTTGTCATAACTTGTCACATCAGAGTCATGAAGAACAGAACGAAAAAGAACATCAATTGGCAGACGTGGTGTGCGGCCGAACATCAAGTAAAATGGAGGATAACCTGTTGTTTCATGAGTTGAACAGTTGTACATGAACGTGAGAGTCTGTAGGCGACGAGGCCAGTCTGCTTTGGCTTCAGGGGGCAAAGCACGGATCATACCACCCAATGTTCGATTAAAACGCTCCACACTCCCATTTCCCATCGGGTGATAAGGTGTTGTGTGCGATTTCTTTACACCAGAGACCCTGAGGAGTTCACTAATCAGTTGGCTTTCAAAGTTAGCACCCTGATCACTGTGGATCCGTTCAGGGAAGCCAAAAACACAGAAGTATCTGTCCCAGAGAAGTCTGGCCACCTGCTTAGCAGACTGATCTTTACAAGGAAATGCCTGTGCTAGTCTTGTGAAGTGGTCTGTGATAACCAACACATCAACTGACTTGTTCTTTGAGTTCTCAGCAGACCAAAAGTCAATACAGACTAGCTCTAGCGGTTTGGATGATTTAATGCTCACTAGAGGTGCTCTTCCTTCTGGTTCAACTGTCTTACTGACGAGGCATCTTTGACAACTGCGCACGTAGTCTCTAACATCTCTCTCAAGGTTCAGCCAGAAAAACCTTTGCCTGGTCAAGCTGAGGCTCCTGAACTGGCCCTGGTGACCAGCATCATCATGGATCCCCTTCAGGACCTCATCCTTGAGAGAATCTGGGACAACGTATTGCAAACGTTTGTTCTTGGACCTCTGGTCTCTGGAAACCCTGCACAGCACACCATTATTCACAGTCAACTTCTCCCAGTGGCTCAGGTATTTTTTGACAGATGGTGAGTCATTAGGTTTCTCTCTCCTAGAGGGCTTGCGATGTCTCTTGATTGAGATTGATTGTTTTTATTGTTTTGTGCTTGTTTTTATTCTTGTACAGCACTTGGGACGGCTGCTGCTGTATTTTTAAGTGCTTTATAAATAAACTGGTATGGTATGGTATGGTATGGTCTCTCAACATAAAACATGACACGAGACAAGGTGGCATCCTGTGTTTGTTTGTCACGCAGCTCTCTTTCAGTGTAGGCTGGTAAGGTATCTTGTCCTGGTGGGAGCAACTGAGGTATTTGAAGCAGCATCTCTGTAGCTCGAGTCCTGGAACCAGCTTCCCATTCAACATGTGACTTCAACACAGCTGACACATCATCCTTGTCCACAGATGAAGGTGACACGTGCAACTGGCACATTTTTACTGACAGGGTGTCTTCATTCACTGGAGCAAGCTGTTTGCGGTCAGTTGATGATAGGAAGGTATTCTGAATTGAAGTGTGTGACACATCCTTAGCTCTTGTAAGGCAGTTCGCATAAGGCTCCACGAGCAGTTTGCCACTTATACTCTCCTTAACAAAGGACACAGGACTCAAAGCATCAGCCATAACGTTCTGCTGACCTGGAACATACTTTATGTCAAAGTCATAACTTGCCAGCTTAGCGACCCAACGTTGTTCACAACAGTCAAGCTTTGGTTTTGTGAGGATGTGAGTCAAGGGGTTGTTGTCGGTCCAGACTGTGAAACGATGACCTTTGAGCCAATGGCTGAACTTGTCACAAACCGACCATTTCAATGCTAGAAACTCTAGCCTGTGAGCTGGGTAGTTCTTTTGAGACTGAGAGAGTGACTTGCTGGCAAAAGCAATAGGTCTGGCTCTAGTTTCATTCTCCTGAATCTGAGCCAAAACAGCCCCAATGCCATCCTGAGATGCATCAGTCAACAAGAGAAAGGGACGAGAGAAGTCAGGATGAGCTAGAACCACAGAGTTGACCAGTGACATCTTCAAGTCCTCGAAAGCTTTCATTTCTTTGGTTGTCCAATCAGCTGCACTCAGCTTTCTGCAAGAGAGTTTGGCATTGGCACGACTCTTCAGTTTTCTCTTTCCTCCTTTCAATAGATCGAAAAGTGGCTTGGCAACAGCAGAGAATCTAGGTACAAAGTGCTGGTAGTAATTCACCATTCCTAAAAAGGATCTCAATCGTTTCTGGGAAGGAGTGACACCATCAGCTTCCATGAGGTCGGCACTTGTCAATTTTGTGATGCTCTCGACCTTACTGGGATCTGTCGACACACCTGACTCGTCCACTATGTGGCCGAGGAACTTTACTGACCTCCTCAGGAAAAAGCACTTTTTGGGGGCAAGCTTCAAGTTGTGGCTACGCAGTCTGTCAAACACCATCTTTAGACGGTACAAAGCGGTCTCTTCATCAGGGGCAAACACCAGTAAATCATCCAAATAGCACAACAAACTCAAATAGTTCTGGTCCCCAAAAATGCTTGTCATCATCCGCATAAAGCTTGCAGGACTGTTGCAGAGGCCCTGCGGCAACCTGTTGTACTCATAGAGGCCCATGGGTGTAGTAAAGGCAGAGTACTTCTTGTCATCCTCATGAAGTGGCATGTTATAAAAACCTGACGTTAAATCCATTGTGCTAAACAGACAGTTACCTCCAAGTGCTGCCAAGCAGTCTGCCTGATGAGGAAGAGGATGAGCATCTTTGAAAGTCTTTTTGTTCAACCAGCGAAAATCTGTACAGATGCGAAGATCACCATTCTTCTTCCACACAAGAACCAATGGTGAGGCATATTCACTGGTTGACTTCCTGATAATCTCTTTCTCCTCCATTTCGCTCAAAACCTGCCGCAGCTTCTGGTACTGGCTTGGTGGTACTCGCCTGTAAGGCAGTCTGAAGGGTTTGTTATCCGAAAGATGTATACGGTGCACAAAACCCTTTGCTTCACCACAATCAAGATGATGTTGTGAGAAAATGTCCTCATACTCCAAAACAAGGTCCGCCATCTTTTCCTTACACCTTTCAGATGTCTCTCAAGACTCGATGTCAACATCAGTGAGCCCAATTAACCGGAGCTTATCACTCACAGAAGTTGCAACAAGGGAAGATGGTGCTGCAGACTGACAACAACTGGACAGAGAGACTGCTGTTTGCTCACACACATCTAGGTCTTCAAGCGCTGTGCAGGTATAAATGTCAGCCAGCTTTGCATTGCGTCTCAACAACACAGGCCTGTCGGAAGTATTAATCAGTTTCAGTGGAATCCACCTGTCCCCCCACAAAGGAGTTATAATCTTTGCAACTAAAACACCTCTGGGGGCTGAGCGAGAAGTAGTGGGTTCTGTCATCACTGTACTGCCTGTGGAAATAGCAACATTTTTAGGCAGTTTACCCCAGATCAGGTACTCGCAACCTGGTTCAAGACACACAGCTGTATTACATTTGACAGTGCCAACTTTATCAGGAACGTCTGTACCTCTCCATGGGCTCAGTCCAGAAAGCATAGACAGAAAACTTTCAGTTTCAGGGTCCTTCTCTGGACAGGGACTGGATATGGTTTTCCAATATGGCTCACATAACTTGGACTGATGCAAAATGTGTTTTATGACATTTGACCCCAGTATTAATTCATCATGTTGACCTGGAACAACCAGTGTGGGAACCATCATCTTGCAGCCATACACCTCCATCTCAACATCAACAACACATTTGGGCTTTACACGCAGACCACCACAACCCACAAGGGTCACGTTTGTGTTGGCTTGACTTTCTTTGTTTATCAGACCTGCCCGTTGTAGTTTTACTTCGGCTGCTTCATTAATGCTGCAGGCCATAGATCCGCTGTCCAACATACCACCTAGCTTCAGTAACCCACCAACCACAACTGGGGTGTAGAAAAGACTCTCACTGCTACTGACTTTGTGAATATTCTGAAAAACAACTTCAGAGTCCTTACAGTTGTCATTCACATTTGTATAAATAGACTCTGCATCAGAAACATCTACATTTTGGGAGTTTAAGCTGAGACCCGTACTGCCCCCCTCCAAATACAGGTCCGCTAGTTTCCCTGTGACTGGGTGTTGGAAGCGTTATTAGCTGGACAGGACATTCTAACATGACCAGGAGCAAGACAAGTAAAACAAAGTTTTTCAGACAGGCAGTGAGACATGGTGGTGTGACTCTTATTGCAGACCCTACATGCAGCCTCCTTGGGACGCCTGCTACGTGTTGACTGTTGAAACCTTCTCCCCGTCTCAAGGGCGAGGCAAAGCTCCGCGCTGGAATGAGCGCCGCGCCACGCGCGTGTGCTATGCGTGGGGGGTTCACAGCAGAGCTCAGCGTGAAGCAGCGTGTGGCTCCAACGTTTTCGCTCCAAATACTTGATGTCATTTGAGCAGAAGCAGGGCGGAGCGTTTAGCTACGGGACAAATTGAGGTCGCTGATTGGTCATTTGCTGACAGCCTACTGATTTGATTGACAGGTCGGGTCTGAGAAGAATGTCGGGTCTGAGAAGAAAAGGCAGAGGGCTGTGCAGCTTTGTTCTGTGTTTATATGTTAATAAAAAAGTCCTAAAAATTAAAATTAAAACAGGGAGCGCTGGTCCTTCAACCCACACAGCAGACAAGCACACCAGGAAATGTTTAGAACCTGCGCATCCACGTTGGACATGAGTTTAGTTCACTCGTGACAAGTTCATTCATTCCTCCTCATCGGAGGAGGAAGTGAATGGTGACCGCTTCAAGCGATCACTTGACTTTTGGCAAAAAAACAAAAGAAAAGGCCCGATCAGCGATGAAGAAGAGGAATTTAATTCATTTGTGTGTCATGCAAAACAGTCCGCCACCAGGGCAGTTTATTGTGAGACACCGCGCAAGCGTGCGCGGTCGTAAAAAAAAGAGCTTTGCGCGTTCGCGCGAGCGTTCAAAAGGCTTGTGCAGCGGCACACGCACGGCGCTCACACAGCGGGGCGCCAGCCTTCAGGTTGTACATCATGCTGCTGCATTCTTTCCATCATGTTTTGGAACATTTCGACCATCTGACTGAGCAGTTTGTTCTCCGACTGCTGAAGGTTTTGTGACACTGCTGGTGTGGAAATGCAGGCAGAAGAGCAGCCAGGAACACCTTTAACAGGATGACAGACTGGGTAAGTGGGATTGCTCACAGGATTCTGGGCTTGAGATGAGACATTTGACACATTTTGGACAAAGTGTTTCTCAGGTGTTGCAGTGACTGCTGAAGATATACTGGACTGTTCAGAGGATATGGCAGCAGTCTGGCTCTTCAATTGGGCAGTGCCAACAGCTGTTACTAGCCCTCAACTCTCTCTGGTAATCGTTGATTCTCAGTTGAACCTCACGATTGGTCCACTTGTAGCAGGATGACCTGCGGTCTTTGAAAGCACCACACATTTAGAGATGTGATTGGTGGGTCTGGGGCTACTTCCGGTATAAAAAGGGGGTAGTCCTCATTAGTATACACGTCATCCGCGCTAGCGTTGCGCCAGCGTTGAGGTGCAGGGTCGCGATGATCAACTGTTCTCGCGACATGGACGAGTTTCCTGTTTCCCTCTGCTTTTGAGGTGGAACACAGTGAGTACTGAAGCGCCAGTTTTTCTGTTTCTTACAAATTCAGATTTTAATTCATATTTATGTTTGGTAGCTGCTGCTGTTTGTCCTTTGGCGACCGTCCTGTTCCCTGTTTGTTCGTGGCCGTGTGACTGTGCTGTGGTCCGGATTGATTGTCCCGACTGGTTCTGCTCCCCTTCCGGGTCGTCCCTTGCCTGCCTGCTGGTCCTGGGACTGTTTGGGGCCCGCTGTCTGGACGGCGTGGCGTGGGTCACGTCACGCGTCCTGCGGGCCGAGCTGAAGCCGACTGATGCCAGCTCAACCATTCACACAGGTCAGGTGTCGGTTGGAGTGGCGTCTCCAGGTGCAGCGGATTACACCAGGGTGGACTCTGGAACTACTGAGAGGGACTGTGTGTGGGGTTTTTCCCTTTTAACATATTTTGTATTGTATTGTATTTCTGAATTGCACTTTTATTCTGAACTGAACTTTAACTGCCTTTTTTAAACTGTAAATATTTTAAATTTAGGATTTTAGCCTTTTTAAACTGTAAATATTTTAAATAGGATTTTAATTAATTAAACTACTGTGCAATTTAAGGTGTGTGTGCGTGAAATTGTCTCAAGCCTCATCTGCAACAGGTCTACGTGCCTGAAGGGTAATTTTTAGTAAAGTTTTTAACCAAAATCACTTTCTTTTATTAAAGATTATTTTTTAAACTAGATTATTTATTTTTTTAAACTAAAGTTCCTATTTTTAATCATTACCCGTCCGGCTACATTTGGCGTTGTTTGGTAGTTTTTGCAGTTTTGAGGCTGGGACATTTTTACTATTTTGTATTGTGACAAGCAGTGAGATGTTTTGTGTGTGCAGTGTGATAAGGACAAACAGCAGCAGTGCACCTGTTAACTCGTATTTTTTTTTTTTTAAAGAGATCAGCAGGCCTCTACTGTGGCGCTGGTTATGTAGTGGCTCTCTGGGTTTGGAGAGCCATGTTCGTTGTGTTCGACCCTGATGGCAAGCTGGATCGACGGGACGTCGATTCAGTTTTCGGGGGTGAATGTAGCAGGATGACCTGCGGTCTTTGAAAGCACCACACATTTAGAGATGTGATTGGTGGGTCTGGGGCTACTTCCGGTATAAAAAGGGGGTAGTCCTCATTAGTATACACGTCATCCGCGCTAGCGTTGCGCCAGCGTTGAGGTGCAGGGTCGCGATGATCAACTGTTCTCGCGACATGGACGAGTTTCCTGTTTCCCTCTGCTTTTGAGGTGGAACACAGTGAGTACTGAAGCGCCAGTTTTTCTGTTTCTTACAAATTCAGATTTTAATTCATATTTATGTTTGGTAGCTGCTGCTGTTTGTCCTTTGGCGACCGTCCTGTTCCCTGTTTGTTCGTGGCCGTGTGACTGTGCTGTGGTCCGGATTGATTGTCCCGACTGGTTCTGCTCCCCTTCCGGGTCGTCCCTTGCCTGCCTGCTGGTCCTGGGACTGTTTGGGGCCCGCTGTCTGGACGGCGTGGCGTGGGTCACGTCACGCGTCCTGCGGGCCGAGCTGAAGCCGACTGATGCCAGCTCAACCATTCACACAGGTCAGGTGTCGGTTGGAGTGGCGTCTCCAGGTGCAGCGGATTACACCAGGGTGGACTCTGGAACTACTGAGAGGGACTGTGTGTGGGGTTTTTCCCTTTTAACATATTTTGTATTGTATTGTATTTCTGAATTGCACTTTTATTCTGAACTGAACTTTAACTGCCTTTTTTAAACTGTAAATATTTTAAATTTAGGATTTTAGCCTTTTTAAACTGTAAATATTTTAAATAGGATTTTAATTAATTAAACTACTGTGCAATTTAAGGTGTGTGTGCGTGAAATTGTCTCAAGCCTCATCTGCAACAGGTCTACGTGCCTGAAGGGTAATTTTTAGTAAAGTTTTTAACCAAAATCACTTTCTTTTATTAAAGATTATTTTTTAAACTAGATTATTTATTTTTTTAAACTAAAGTTCCTATTTTTAATCATTACCCGTCCGGCTACACACTCATGGATGGGCTTACACTTCCGAGTGTAGGATAACTCAGGGTCAGGGCAATATTTTACAAACATGACAGCCACTTCATCATTTAGGGTTTCTGCTGTCTTTCCTTGTCTTTGTAGGCCCTCGAGAGCCAGCTCAGCAGCTTTATTAAGCCTAATCCAGTAATCCACTGGGTTTTCTCTTGATCTGGGAAGTAATGCGTAAAAATCAGCAAGAGAGAGACATGAAGAAGCATCACTAAAATAGTGCAGGAGGACACTGTAGATCAGTTCAGTCTTTTCTGTTACGTCGAGGCCTGGATCACTACGCATAGAAATCCGTACAACATCTCTGGCTTTACCCCTAAGATGACTTACAATCTCATCAGCCTGTTCTTGTACAGAGATGTTCTGCTTTTTGAGGTAAGTTTTAACCATTTCAATCCACTCCTGAATTGAACATGTGTCAGTGCCATCACCTCTGTAAGACTGTTCCTTATTTGGTTTGATATGGACTGTTACATTTGGAGTGTCATGTCTACTTGAACCACTCAGGTCAGTAGAACCAGTCTGATGACAACCAGTCATATTTACAACACCAGTAGATATCAGTTTTGTCACAATAGATTCACCAATCTGGGCTCCTAATTGCCCTACAATTTCAGTGAGACTGTTAACATCAATATTACTGTTAGGTGTAGAAGCACGGGGGCCCTCGTTCACATTCATAGCAAAAGGGGTACAACCTGGGGTCTGACTTAGATTCACAGAACCTCCTACTACAGTGGATTGAGCTATGTTCCTCTTACTGGCGATAGAACTAAGCCAGGCACCCCTACCCTTAGGTAACATAGGTGTATTAAAGGGATCCATAAAAAAAACTTTCAAAATATCAATGTACATGTACTTGCATTGTGTTTTAACTTCAAATGACGAGTTTACTATTAAAACTAGAGGTAAAGCTTTCAATTTTTCTGTCCTTTATATGACCAACCACACAGGAAAATTGGGAGCGCAGAACAGGAGAACAGCACAGCATCCATGGCGACTTGCATCAAGCTGGTCTGAAGATTTTTCCTAGTTAAACTGTAGTGAACCAGGTAAATACACACTCTTTGAAAATTGTGAAATTAAGGTATGTTATATAATAAATCTTAAAAATGTAAAATATGTGTTATGGCTGAAAAAAATGCAGAAAAATAGTGAGTTTTTTTCTTACTTGTTGAACCTATGTGGAACAAAAAAGGAGCAGAATAAATACAGAGAAAACAGGAAAGTTAAGTAAATCACAGTAAAAGCATTACAATATATTTTAACCCTAAAATATCCTGAATCATAAAAAAAGTTATTTATTCGATAAATAAATAGGTAGAGAGCATAACCCCCCCAATGTTAGACCTAAAGTTACGCCCTTGGGAGAGCGGCAGCAGCATGGGAGCCCTGGGTTCAGCCCAGGTGCGAGTAAGCTCCGTGAGGAAATCCGAGAAGATGGGCATCCTGTGCCTCGTTGTCGACTGCTGCTTGGCGTAAAAATAATTCCCTGCCAACTTCGTGAACTGTTGTCGAGGTGGAGGTTCTGGCCACGCGATCGCGTCCGCCGCTCTGCGACACAAGTCGAACAGGGCGGGGATCGATGTATCTGTCTCTGGCAGCACTGGCGCCGGGTTCTGTGAGAGGTCTTCTTCCTCTCCTTCAGACTCGTTGTCAGCTTCATCACCAGAAATTTCACCTGAGGCTGTTAGCGAGATCTCATCCGCGTTCATCATGCCTCGAGTGTCAAATTCGGCTGTCGAGTCCCCGACGGGAGCCGCCATGTCCGGGCTGTCCCCCCATTCGACCTGTCCACTGTCCTCCATGCTCTCGAGCTCCGGCGTGGGAGTGAGGGCTTCTGTGAGATCCGGGTCTGTTGGCGCCGCAGCAGCGCCCATGGCTTTGGCCACGATGTCCACGCGGTGTCTCCTCACCGCCTCCAGCATCTGGCTGCAGTGTGGACAGGAGTCGGGGGCGTCCAACGCCATTTTTGCGTGCAACATCCCCAGGCAGACAGGACAGGCCTCGTGGGTGTCCGTCGCCGACAGGGAATATCTGCATCCGCTGGGGCAGGCGCGCAAGCTGGGACTCGTTGTCCTGCTGGCCTTTTTCGGAAATCTGGGTTTTCGCTTTCCCTTCTCGGGAGCCATGGTCGAGAAGAAGAGAGCAAGTTGTCTTAAGATCCTTGTCCGACATGTCTCCTCCGTCGCGTCGCTTGCACTGGCTAGCCTGCTACTCGTTAGCAGGGTAGTGATGTGACGCAGTTAGCGCCGTCGAGCGAAGCAGCTGCGGAGAGAGAAAAGAAGAAAACTTTGAGGTTGTAGGAGGTGGTGAAGAGACGACACAGAAGACGGGATGCAGAACTTCACTTTAATCAACTCCTATATTTCTGGCGGTAAACACCCAAACACCGCCTTGTATATCAACCCTTTCACAATACAACATCTGGTCCTCTGGGCCTTTCACAATAAAACATCCGTTAACACATTTGGTCCACTGGGTGTGAGTAGAGTCTCCTAGTGGTCCGCCACACACGCCCCCCCAGAACACCCAGTAAGGTCCATCACTAGTCCAGCATTTTAGGTTTGATCAAACGACCAGAACGGCTGAACCTGGGCCCTGCGTAATCAGTCTGATGAAGCGGGGGGCGACGAGGAGGGCCTGCAGAAGATTCGGGCTCCAATGGACGTTGAGAGTCTCTGGAAGGAGGACCGCAGTCCGTTAGCAATGTGGATGGAGGTCTGCCCCTGCGAGGAGCCTGGGCCGTAACAACCTGATCATCTGACATAACATGAGCTGGTTTAAGCCTATCGATACAGACAGTCTCAGTACGACCCCCTAAATCTAAAAGGAAGTGTTTTGGACCTGGTTGAAGAACCCGAAACGGTCCATCATACAAAGGCTGTAGTGGTGTCCTGTGTGCATTGTGTTTGACAAAAACAAATTTAGAGGACTCCAGACTCTTAGGTACAAATGACTGCGGTAAACAATGGTGTACCGGGCCGGGGACACGAACAGAGCCCTCCTGAGAGGAAAAATGGAGCAACGGTGGAGCGAACTGTGGTGAGGGTACCTCAGGTAAAAACTCACCGGGGACGCGCACAGGCTGACCGAAAACCAGTTCAGCCGGGGAAGAGCTCAGGTCCTCTTTGGTTGCGGTACGTAAACCCAACAAAACCCAGGGAAGACGGTCAATCCAGTTGTCACCGGTCAATGCAGCACGCAGTGCAGCTTTCAATGACCTGTGAAACCGTTCACACAAACCATTAGCTTGGGGGTTGTAAGCGGTGGTCCTGTGAACGTTAGTCCCCAGACCCTTGGCCATGGTAGACCAAAGCTCAGAAACAAACTGCGGGCCCCTGTCCGATGTAATGTCTGAAGGGGGGCCAAAACGCGCAACCCAGGTAGACAAAAATGCCCGGGCCACCACTGCAGCTGTTGTGGATGTCAGAGGAACCACCTCAGGCCACCTGGTGGTCCGGTCTATCATAGTCAGCAGATGAGTAAAACCTTGTGATGGAGGCAGAGGGCCCACCAGGTCTACGTGCACATGGTCAAACCGCCGACCAGGAATGGAGAAAGGTTCCAAAGGTGCTTTGGTGTGCCTGTTAACCTTAGCACGCTGGCATGGGACACACGCTGCTGCCCACTCCTTAACTGCTTTACGCAGACCGGGCCAAACAAACTTTGAACTGACCAGTTTCACCGAGGCTCTAACACCTGGATGAGAAAGGGAATGTAAAGAATCAAAAACGCGGCGTCGCCATGAAACTGGAACCAGAGGGCGGGGCCTGCCAGTAGAAACATCACAGAGCAGGAGAGGACCTCCGTCATTCACCTGCCGTTCCTCCAACTCGAGGCCCTGTGGGCCCGGACTGGAGCTCGAGTATTTCTGCGTCGCTACGTTGGTCCGCAGCCATAGCAGAAAAATCGATGCCAACGTATACGGGAGAGATCAGCACCCGGGAGAGACAGTCGGCCACCACGTTGGATTTTCCAGCCACATGCTGAATGTCTGTAGTAAATTCAGACACCGCTGCGAGGTGGCGTTGCTGGCGAGCAGACCAGGGGTCAGAAATTTTCGACATAGCAAACACCAAGGGTTTGTGGTCAACATATGCAGTGAACTGGCGGCCCTCCAGGAAAAACCTGAAATGGCGTGTGGCCAGGTAAAGCGCCAGCAACTCTCTGTCGAAAACACTGTATTTCAGCTCATTGTCCCGTAGCGTACGGCTGAAAAATGCAAGCGGCTGCCAAACCCCGGAAACCTGCTGTTCTAACACAGCCCCCACCGCAACATCAGATGCGTCGGTTGTTAAAGCTATTTGTGCCGCTGGGGATGGATGGGCCAAAAGGGCAGCAGTGGCCAGTGCAGCTTTAGCATCACCAAATGCCTGTAGGCGTTCTGGTGTCCAGTCAACACTGTCGTTGGGCTTTTTCTTTTTTAGCGCTCCATAGAGCGGTCGCAGCAGTTGTGCTGCCCTGGGGAGGAAACGGTTATAGAAATTAACCATTCCCAAAAATTCTTGTAGCGCTTTAACAGACTGGGGCTGTGGAAAATCGGACACCGCCTGCACTTTGTTTGGTAACGGGACGGCACCACTGTCAGAAATGTGGTGGCCCAAAAAGTCAATGACTGGCAACCCAAACTGGCATTTCGCTGTATTTACAATCAGGCCATGTGCTGCCAGGCGCTGAAAAACCTCACGGAGGTGGGACATGTGCTGTTCAGCCGAGCTGCTAGCCACCAGGATGTCGTCCAGGTACACAAATACGAAGGACAGTCCTCTTAGGACTGAATCCATCAACCGCTGGAACGTTTGTGCTGCACCTTTAAGACCAAAAGGCATGCGCAAAAACTCAAACAGGCCGAAAGGCGTGATAACAGCGGTCTTAGGGACATCCTCCACATGCACAGGAACCTGGTGGTACCCCCGTACTAAATCTACTTTAGAAAAAATGAGGTCCCAGCCAGGTGCACTGAAAAATCCTGGATGTGGGGGATGGGTTAACGATTGTTCTCTGTGATGTTATTAAGGCGGCGGAAATCCCCACATGGTCGCCATTTGCCGTCTGCCTTGGGCACCATGTGCAGGGGGGAGGCCCATGGACTGTTTGAGCGTTGCACGATGCCTAAACGCTCCGTGTTAGCAAACTCTTCCTGTGCTATTTTAGTAGCATCGAGGCGGCGTGCACGTGCGAAAACCGGGGGGCCCGTTGTGGGGATATAATGTTCGATCCCATGTTTAGTGTTTGTGTTTGCAAAATCAGGAACAGTCAGTGAGGGGAACTCAGACAATAAACGCTGAAACACGTTACCCGAAGCTAAAAAGTTAGCATGCATTAAAGGCCCAGCTCCTCGCGTCGCACAAGGCAGTGACGAAAAAGACACAGCGTCGATCAAACGTCTGTTAGCAACATCAACAAGGAGCCCGTGAGCACAAAGAAAATCAGCCCCTAAAATAGGAACTGAGCTCGCAGCTACAACAAAGTTCCACTGGAAGTCCCGTTCATGGAAACAAACAGTCACCAACCTTTCACCAAACGTCTTGATGGGAGAGCCATTAGCCGCGGTTAGCTGCGGCCCACAGCCTTCTGCCAACCTGTCGGAGCCAGTCGGGGGAACGAGGCTCTTCTGCGAACCAGAGTCCACCAGGAACCGCCTCCCCGACCTCGAGTCTTGGATGAAAAGCAGCCTTTCCCTGTCGCCAACGGCCGCGGCTGCTAGCTTGCGCTGGCATTGTCTTTTTCCCTGCGGCTTGAAGCTGCACTGCGGGACGCACCGTCGTGCTTTGGCGCCAAAGCGCTGGTGGTAGGAACAAAGGGCGGCTCCTGTCCGCCTGCGGGTAGCGACCCCTGCTACCACCGATGGCTCGTCCGGCGCTGAGGCGTCGCTTGAAACTCAGGTGCTGCTGGAGATCCGGGGACCGCCGCCTGGATCGCGAAGGTCCTCGTAGCCAGAAGGATGCGGTCGGCTTCTTCGGCCAGCGAGCGGTAATCTCTCTGCTGCAGAAGCAGGGAGTTGGCCAGGACCGTGCGCACCGAAGCCGGGAGCTGGCGGAGGAAGAGGTGGAGGAAGAGAAACCCACAGTCTTCTGATCCCATCAAGGACAACATGCTCTCCATGAGCTCAAGAGCTGTGCCATCGCCCAAACCGGAGAGGGAAAAAAGTTTCTCAGCGCGCTCTGCGTCTGAGAGTGAGTAACGCCGCAGGAGGAGCTGCTTGAGGGCGTCGTACTTTCCTTGTGCAGGAGGGTCCTGGAGCAGGCTCATTACCCGCTGGGTTGACAGCGGATCCAGCGAGGCGACCACATAGTGGTATTTGGTGTCGTCTGCAGAAATCCCGCGAAGAGCAAACTGTGATTCGATGTGGGCGAACCACGATGGAGGGGCGTGCAGCCAGAAGTCCGGGATTTTAACGGCCACCGAAAAAGCAAGCGGGGCCGCCTGTGGAGGTTCCACAGCAGCGGACATCTGAAGAGAGCTGGCTGGAGCGTCAGATGTCGACATGTTCAATTCACGAGGGTCACCAGTGTAGGAGGTGGTGAAGAGACGACACAGAAGACGGGATGCAGAACTTCACTTTAATCAACTCCTACATTTCTGGCGGTAAACACCCAAACACCGCCTTATATATCAACTAGGGATGTCCCGATCAGGTTTTTCTGGCCCCGAGTCCGAGTCCTTTAATTTTAGGAATTGGCCGATACCGAGTCCCGATCCGATACTTCTAAAATACATTTTTAAAATGAAGGGGAAAAAAAAGAAACAGATCCAGATGTCCCTTCATTTTTATTTTATTTACCTTAACATTTAACAGAGTACTTCTGTGAGGTAGATTGAACAATCAAGTAATAAGATTTAAAATAAAATTCTTCACATTGAAGTTTAGTGCAACAGTATAAATGTCTAATTTAAAATAAGCAGCTCAACTTAAAATACCATAACATGACCTCAACCTGACCAGAACCTGGCCAGAACCTGAGCAGAACCAGAACCTGTGCAGAACCAGAACCTGAGCAGAACCAGAACCTGTGCAGAACCAGAACCTGAGCAGAACCAGAACCTGAGCAGAACCAGAACCTGAGCAGAACCAGAACCTGTGCAGAACCAGAACCTGTGCAGAACCAGAACCTGAGCAGAACCAGAACCTGAGCAGAACCAGAACCTGTGCAGAACCAGAACCTGTGCAGAACCAGAACCTGAGCAGAACCAGAACCTGAGCAGAACCAGAACCTGTGCAGAACCAGAACCTGTGCAGAACCTGAGCAGAACCAGAACCTGAGCAGAACCAGAACCTGAGCAGAACCAGAACCTGTGCAGAACCAGAACCTGAGCAGAACCAGAACCTGAGCAGAACCAGAACTTGTGCAGAACCAGAACCTGTGCAGAACCTGAGCAGAACCAGAACCTGAGCAGAACCAGAACCTGTGCAGAACCAGAACCTGAGCAGAACCAGAACCTGAGCAGAACCAGAACCTGTGCAGAACCAGAACCTGTGCAGAACCAGAACCTGAGCAGAACCAGAACCTGAGCAGGCATGTAAACAAATAAGAAACTTAAAGTGTCCGTTTTATAAAATAAGGCTAGTAACATGCTTTTCTGAACAGCACTCCTTAACTCTCCTCCTGTGGCTTCACAGAAGGAAGTGTATGTTTTTAAATATAAATATAAAGTCTCTTGCAGCGTGAGCTGGCTCGTCTTCGGCTGCGTCGTCTGGTTAAACTCTGTGTATTGTGTCGGGTGTTTGTTTCTGATGTGCCTAATCAGGTTTAAATGCAGCCTTTTCCTTACCTTCTCTTGAAATACGAACTTTCCATTTGTCATCCACTTTAAAATATCTCCACACAACAGACATCGCTGCCTCCACTTCAAGTTAATGCCGCGTTCCGCTTCTTTTTTACGACAGTCACCGCTTTACAGCGGGCACTGCTTTACGGTAGGCACTGCTGCAAAACTATTGTGCATGTTTTGTTCCGAGACAATTTGACTCTGTAACTCAACATACAGTTAATATAATATTCCCGTTTGTGTTTAGAATAAATATACACATATATATCCGATCCCTGATCGGTGTGTAACGCCCGAGTGAAGTCGAGTCTGAAGTCACGTGATCGGGACCCGGTTTTCGATCACGTTATCGGATCGGGACATCCCTAATATCAACCTTTTCACAATACAGCATCCGGTCCTCTGGACCTTTCACAATAAAACATCCGTTAACACATTTGGTCCACTGGGTGTGAGTAGAGTCCCCTAGTGGTCCGCCACAAGGTTAAGGAAAAATGCGCTGGACTAGCTTTCGCCAGCCCAGCGATACGCAGGAAATTTCTCTGTACGCTCAGCGTAGGGAGCGAGCTCACCTCTAACGAGCAATGTATCTACAGAGAAGTCCCACGAAGTTCAGGTTTAAGCGAGGTGAAGGCCAAAAAGATACAGATGGATGGGTGCTAGCGTCTTAAGTACCAAGAGGACGGGGCCTCTGAGGTGACGCTGATGTCCACTGCCGTAAAGGCGTGAGTGTATTCCTTCAGGTAATCTCGCGGGGGCACAATTCCCATTGCAATAGTGTTGCACCAAGTGACTGACTGATAAGGGAACTGAAAGTTAAACTGGGTTTCTTTTTCAGAAACAGATCATGTCTAACACTGAATGCTAGGAAACGCCTTGTAACTGTGACTTTCCTTCCCTCCATTGATTACGGTGACATTATCTATTCTACATGAATGCTCCTACAAGCACCCTGCCGATGTTGGATACTGTCTATCATGGTGCTCTAAGATTCATAACTGGCTGTGATTATCGTACCCACCACTGCACCCTGTATTCACTGGTTAACTGGACATCATTAACTTCACACAGACTCTTCCACTGGTACATTTTCATCTTTAAATCACTTATTGGTCTGCTACCTTCATACATCTCCTCCTACATGTCTCTGTGTGAGTGCAGCTACAGCGTGCGCTCTCAGGACATTATTACCTGCAGTGTTCCCTCAGTGAGGACTGAACTTGGCAGAAGAGACTTCTCCTACTCTGCTCCTGTTTCCTGGAATATCTTGCAAAAAGATCTGAAGCTCTCGACCTTGACCTCTCTAAGTGGCTTCAAACACCTGTTAAGTTCAAGGCAAGTGCCAATGCAGACGTGTTCCTGTTTTTAGTTTTCTACATTTGCCTTACTATCTAGTGTTTTTTGCTACTTTTTGCCATCTTATTTTAATTTGTAAAAAAAATAATCTGTATGCCTCTTTTATGATTGTCTATTGTTGTCGTTGTTGTCCACTGTCATCATTCTTTGTTGAAAACAGGTCTCTTGTAAATGAGTCCTCGAGGCTCAATGGGATTAAACTGCCTAAATAAAGATTGAAATAATATATGCACACACACACACACACACACACATATATATATACATATATATATATATACTGTACAGTATATATATACTGTATATATATACTGTATATATATACTGTATGTAGTGTGTGTGTGTGTGTGTGCGTGTGTGTGTGTGTGTATACATAAAGGCATTTTATACCCTTTCCACACTCTTGTAATATTCTAAACATGGGCCTCATGCAAGAACATGTTCGTATTTTTATCCTAAATTTCTCTTACTTTTGTTCGTACGAAGCGTTCGTACGAACATGCCACGTCAGATTCAACAAACTCTTCTATCCTCAGGAAAAGTGTGTAAATGAGCTGCGTACGTATGATGAATTGCACCTGTTCTATCCACCTGCTCGTGCACGCGGAGAGGTCATTTACATAATTCCCACCCCTCAAAACACCATATAAGGCTACGTTTCCTGCCTCAGAGAGCAGGAAGTGTCCGTTCATAAAATGACAGCGAAAAGCCAAAGAATGGCATGAAATAACCACTGCTGTTAATGTTGTGTCTCCCGTGGGTCGTACAGTATCAGAAATCAAGAAAAAATGGTTTGATCTGAAAATGGCTTCAGAAAACGTCTCGCCGCAGCACGGTGCTGGAGGTCAAGGAAAGTCTGCGTTACCGAGATGGATGGAAAAATAAATGTCATGTCAAAACTCCAACTGTGCGCTCAACTACAGCACGAGTGCGTGTATGCAGCTTATTACACAAGCGCTCCTGTCTTGTCTGAGGGCTGTTTAGAGGTGTCATAAGCCATGGGGCTAATGCATAGCCTCGATCACCTGTGGAAAATAGTGAGTTATAGGTAAATGATCAGAGAATAATTCCAAATCCTCAATTACAAATTAAAAAGTTACCAACAAGCCAGCCATCTCGCCCCGGCGCACCTGCCGTGAAGGGGGAGGAAGTCTGTAGCTCCAGTGTTTTGTGGGAAAGATTAATAACTGCCGAAGGAATCATTTCCTCATACACTGGAGCTGCAGTCTTCCTCCTTCTTCATGGCAGGAGCGCACAAAACACGGTCCCGTCAGAACCGCTGTCAGAACCACTGTCAGCACACGGGCTGACAGGGTGTTAATTTGAGGAGGGCTTTGATGACCAAGGGGAGCGCACGACTCACCGAAGCCTGCGACACACCAGACAAATTAAACTTAAAATTATAATTCTATTTCAAACAGAATAACCTATTGTCACAAATAATTATGGTGCGTGATTTCTTTGGACTCAAAATATTTTCTGAATAACGAAATATAAAGTTATTAGTGAAGAAAATCCGTCTGGATGACAGCAGACTACTGCTCGTAAATTATACGACAGGTCTGGACCACTCGTAGATTTTGTTCGTATCTGAAAAAAATCTTAGGATACGAAAACATTGTTGAATGCCACAAATGCTCCTAAATCACTCGTACGCACAGTTTAAGAACAAATCTGTGCGTACGAACGGTTCGTGCATGAGGCCCAATGTTCCTAAATGCTCTAAAAGAACACAGAATGTCATGTTTTTAGCTCCCTTCCTCATCTGCTATTTGCCACCTGCAAGTGCTCTTGGCTTCACTATTCAAATCCCTCAGCATTGGGGGTACTTTGGCATACCGTGTGTTTAATTTTAGTTTTTATCAACCACATCTAAAACTTAAAAAGCCGGCGATGTAGTTTTTACTTTTATCTGTATCCATGTGCCTGCGTGCGCTTGTTTGTTAGCAAAATATTTCTTAAACCATTAAACAAATTTAAATGAAACCCAGAAAATAATCATTGCATGCACATCTACAATTCATTAACTTTTAGAGCAAATCCAATTTAATATGGCTGACACAGTTAATCATCATTAGCAAACACACAAATGCCCATAAACCAGCTTCACAGATACTGAGCTAAAGTTTGGTGTGGTAGTAGCAGAGATTCAATTAGTGAGATGAGCAAAACAATCATGTAATTTCTTAGTCAAAAACTGTGTTATCCTTTCAGAAATTGTACGTTTTTAACTGTTTTCGGGGTTTAAAACAAACTGCACTTTGTAAAGTTTATAAGAAAGAAGTTTCATATTCAAATAATTTTGTGGCATCAAACAGGCGTCGAGAACATGGTCCATTACAACGGCTGACATTAAAAAGGAGCCAGCGAGTGAGAAATGATTCCATCATTAACATTCATGAGCAGGAACTTCCAGCATGCTGCTCTGCTGCCTAAAACAAAACACACACAGCACAACACTGAAATTACCACCCCGACTGATTGTTTTGAACACTGCGAGAACGTCATCAGAAAACTAAATGCATCAACACAAGATGAGGAGGACAGACAGTGAATGTCAAGGACACTGACTGTGGGGAAACTAATCAGTAAGAAAGCAGTACTCTATCATTCAACTTTTCAGGTCCTTGATGATGTTCCTGTTGGCAACATATTTTTTTCTTGGCTCGTCTCTCTTTGACAGCCTGTACAGTGTGAAGGCGAGGATGAATCAATTTGTTTCTGAACAGTTTAACAAAACCCTGGCTGCCCTTGTGGCACTTTCCCAAAAAGCCTTTTTTTGTGAAGTATTCTCACAGCACTTGTTGTCTACAAGTGGCTTTTGGCAGGTTTGGAAGTGCAAGAAGCATGACTGGGATTATCATTTTATGTTCACACACTCAAATGAGTGTTGTCTCTGTTCTTGGGATGGTTTCTGAAATGAAGATGCTACGTTGGTTAAATAATAGAAGCACATGGACAAGTTCCCTTATTAGTCAGTCACTCGGTGCAACACTATTGCTATGTGAATTGCACCCCCGTGCGATTACCTGAAGGAATACACTCGAGCCTTTACGGCAGTGGGCGTTAGCGTCACCTCAGAGGCCCCGCCCTCTGGGTACTTAGACGCTAGCGCCCATCCAATCCGTCTCTTTTTGCCCTTAACCTAGCTTATACCCGACTTATACCTGACTTCGCAGGATTGAGGACTCCGTGAACGGATCGCTCGACTTGGAGGTGAGCTTGCTCCCTACCCAGAGCGTCACGGAGGGCCGCTCTACGAGCGTTAGCGGTAAGCTAACCTAGTTTCGTTGACTTTTTATTTTTCTGCTGTTTCGCCGGGCGGTTAGCTAATGCTAACCGCGAAACTTGCTATCTGCTAAGCTAATGGTGCTAACAGGCTAGCAGCCGCAAGCAGCTCGGCGAGAGGACTTCTTCGGACGAGGAAGTCCAGCAGGCCAACGAGCCCCGGCTCCCGAACCTGCTCCAGCGGATGTGGCTACCCCTTTTTTCAGCAGCGGACACCTACGAGGCCTGTCCAGTCTGCTCAGGGATGCTACACGCAAAGACACCTGACGGTTTTCTCGTGGATGGCTCCGGAGAAAGGTAAGTGGAAATCGAGTAACCCCGCTGCTAACTGGCTAGCTCCCACGGTTAGCCCGGCTAACCGAGAGCTCCCATGACAGCGCGGGCGGATGTCGGGCTTGTGCACTGTTGCTAACGATTTGCGTTGCTAACAGGGTTAGTGTTGCTAATACGATTAGCGCGGCTACGAGCGGACAACGAAGGACTCCTTTGTGAGATGTGTAAAAAAAAACTGCTTGGTCTAGCTTGCTAACTAGCCTTCTCATGTTTCGTCTGTTTAGCTATCATGTGTAGCTGAATCAACGATAGAGTTTGTTGCACTGCTGCTAACTAAGTTTGTTTATCGCTTGCTACGTGGCTCAAGGGCCCGTTTAGCACCGCTAGCGGGCTCACGAGTACCTCCACGTTTAGCTACATAGTGAGGTAATTGGAAAACTGCTTGGTCTAGCTTGCTAACTAACTTCTCATGTTTTGTCTGTTTTGCTATCCTATGTAGCCGAATCTACGATAGAGTTCATCACACAGCTGCTAACTAAGTTTGTTTACAGATTGCTATGTTGCTCGATGGCCCGTTTAGCACCGCTAGCGGGCTCACGAGTACCTCCACGTTTAGCTCCTGCTAACAAGGAGGCTCTCCGACCAACACAGTCCAGGAGGAGGAATTTCTGCTTACCTGTCCAGCTACGCTGACTGGTAGTTTTCCTATGCCCACGAAGAGAACATCGTGACACTGAGAGCTTACCCACCTACGAGGCTAGGATGACTCTCTAGGCTAGGATGACCCACTGACCCCCCTCTCTTTAGCCTGACCTCACACTTACTCCCTTCTGTCATATTTTTGCCCCTTCTGTACACAGTCCTGTTTAGTTTTACCATTCATCCCAGTAATGCCTGTCACCCTTCCTCTGCCCATGTCTCCCTGCACCATGCCTTCCCTGCTTAATCAGTTCATCTGTACACCACTCATAAAATGTCATGTTTTTTCCCATCCTGCCTTCATGTTCTTTGTTCCTTTGCCCTTCTGATTTTTGTTCTGTTCTTTGTGTGATTTGTTTCTTGTTGTGTTGTGTTGTACTTTGTCTCTGTCATTTCTTTTCACTCCCTCCTCAGTCTGCTTCTTCAGCCCTGATTCTACTCATCTGCTCACTCCTTCTGCCCCTCATGCCATTGTTTGTTTTTTCTTACTGTGCTTTGCTTTTCACCCATCTATCATTTCTCACAGACACTCCTGTCAGTCAACTGTTCACCACACCCCTTCTGTCTCTACTTAGCAATCAGTCTTTCATTCCTTACACCTGTTCAGCTCTGCATTTAAACTCCTGCCATCCACCTCCAATCTGTCCAGTCATTGTTTTTGGTTTCAGCTCTGTTATCACAGACAACACGGTCCTTCTCTGTTCCTGCCTGAATCTGTACCCAACCTTTTTTTCCAGCCTGTTAGTTTGTAAGTTTTTGCTGCCACGCCAGCTTTTTGTTTTGTGTTGTTTAAAGAAATAAATAATTTTTAGTTTAAAATAAATCTCCTGCTTCAGTCATCCTGCCTGCTTTTGGGTTCAAACCTAACGGATCGTGATATCTCAACATCATCGGAAATGACGGTTGTAACTCGGGTAGTAATGTTACGTCGGAAAAATATCTCAGACTGCGGACAATGTAGCGAGGCTCATTGTAGTCCACAAATCTTGGAAATCCGACATCCTCACCAACGGAAAATAAAACTTCCACACCGCCAACATTTTTGAAAATTTCCTCTCCGCCGTGAGATCGGGTGACATCATTGCATTGCATTGCCGTGGCAACGTCATCACGTTGTGCTACACCGTCATCACGTTGTGCTACACCATCATCACATAGTGCTGCTGTTGCAGTAAAAACAGCGCCTTTTTGGCGAGTTATTTTAATGGAATGGCCGATGTCCGATATAGAAAATTAACGTTAATATCGGCCGATACGATACCAGACCGATAATATCGTGCGACCCTAATATCAGAGGTGTCAAGTAACGAAGTATAAATACTTCGTTACTTTACTTAAGTACAAATTTTAGTTATCTATACTTTAGTAAAGTAATTATTTTTCAGCCTACTTTCTACTTCTACTTCTTACATTTTCACGCAATTACTGGTACTTTCTACTCCTTACTTTTTAAAAATAGCCTCGTTACTTTTCTTTCATTTTGCCGTTTTTTTTTTTGTAGAATATAGATATTCACGCAGGACTTTCCAAAAATTGAACATAATATCCGCTTCAGCAGCCGTCGTCACTCACCAGTGTTGCCAGATTGGGCGGTTCACCGCGATTTTCCTTCTGACTTTTGCGGGTAAAGAGTGCTTTGGGTGGGTGGGACTCTATCTGGCAACACCGGTCACACCGGTGTTTACGTGTGTCTTTACATCCGGGGCAGCGTCGGCAGCGCTGGGACCCTCCATCAATGTAGAGGCGTCTGCGGGACTGTAATCAGTAGTTGGGGCATCTTCTACAGCAACTTCATCCGGCGAAGCCATGCTGTCCGTGACGCTGACTGGCTAGGGGCTCTGCTAGCGCTAGCATTAGCGTCTCGCGAGACAACGTTACCTCAACGAGAGATATCGCGGGAGTTTAATATCGCGAGATCTCGTACAACGTTACATGCCTAATATTGAGGTAAGCTGAAAGATTTTTTTTTTTTTATCAGTTGATTACTGACTTCTAGTGACCTAGTAACATACTAATGTTGTATAATAAATATAAACGTGAAAGACAACAAAACCAGGAGAACCCTTGACCAATTTGTTCTGCACCGGGCAACACCAGAGGCAGATATGGTATGTAAAAAAAAAAAACTGCCATCAGTTATGTCCAGAAGTGGTTTGACTTCTCAGAGGAAAACTGGCTCTTTCACCTTCAGCCCCTCTCTCTGGCATCTGGAAAAATATCCTTTGAGGAAGTGGAGAAGATCACTGAAAGTCTTCACCTGGTTGGCAGGTAAAAATTCAATAATTTCCAGTGTAGTGGTGAACCATGTTTAATTATTGATAGTTATAAACAAAAGTGTACAATTGACACGTACAAATAAATACATAATTGTGAATTTACTTTACACTATGCAAACATACAACCTTGTCCATCTTTAAAAAAACACAGTTCATATAGGTAAATTAATAAATACATTTCAAAATGTAGTTTAAATACAATGCTAAATTATAAATATAAACAATACACGTTTTTCCATTTATTTATCACTACATAACCTAGGCTATGTATCACTAATGAACTTTAACACCTTTTGGCAGGCTGAACATGTCTATGGATGAGCTGTATGAGGAATGTGTGACTGCAAACAGCCTGATAGACCACCTCACCACCTCACCTCAGGAGAAAGAAAGGTGGCAGTCCCAGGGAACAGCAGAGAAGTGGATGCAAGTTCTTCAGGCAGCTGACCTCCCCAACATCCAGCTGTTGTATCCTTTGTCCTCAGCATCCCATCTTCCACTGGGTTTGTGGAAAGGATTTTCTCTTTCATGAAAAGTAAGTGGACTGATGTGCGAAACAAATGTTCTACTGAACTAATTAGAAGTGAGCTCATTGTCAGTCTAAATTATGAAATGTCTTGCTCAGAGTTTTACTCTTTGGCACTGAAAAACAGAGCACTCCTTGCTGCAGCACGATCTCAGCAGAAATACAAATGGAAAAAATAGGTTGACTCCATAATGTAACGTTCCACTGTTTAGTTTACAAGTTTTTTATTTTTACTACAAGTGGAAAGCCATGGCCTTTGAGGCACAATGTGTTTATGTTTACA
>JBBPBX010020600.1:14380-26329 GCA_038048925.1 Garcialebias charrua | reverse complement strand
TGAGATATGACCGTTTAGATTCATTCTGACAGAAAAATAAAATTGAACAGTGACATTTTCAGCCACTTGATGGCAGCAGAGTAGTAGTAGCAGTAAGGCATGCCATTGTATCATGTAATAGGTAAAAGTGGATATAATGAAATTCAAAAAAGTTCAAGACACAAACAAATGGGCTTTATTTATATACTTTATCGTTTCTGTCTTGAACTTTTTTTTAATTGACCATGCCCTGGATGACTGAGAATCTTCACCAGCTATTAATGACACAATTGGCTTGCCATACTCTGCCACCTTCATTCTGCTGCTGCTTGAAGTAACAGTCAAACCAGCTGCATCGTCCTGGCAAAATGCAGCTAATTCGACCATTAAAGTGCATTTATGAAGTAAAAGTTCAACTAAGATACACTTTGCTATAATTTTGCGTAAACAAATAATTGTTTTAGGTGTTTATCTTGTTAAATTTGCACAGCGACTCGTCGCGTGTACGCATTTACCGTATTTTCTGGTGTATAGGTCGCACCGGTGTATAGGTTGCACCTACGTTTAGCTCTGCTGCAAATGTCTGCCACAGGAGCGCACAGCAAGGCTTTTAAGAAGATTAACACTTAAAAACAATTATTTGTTTGATAAAAATTATAGCAAATATGTGTCTGAGCGCTGGTTAAAACCAGACCCTTGTCCTTCACTTCGCTTCGTACTAGGGTCTGGGATTTCTCCCATAGACAACGATTTCTCCGGTAGATTTTTGACCGGACCAATCAGAGAACAGAAGGCGGAGTTTTGTTAGTTTAGCCTGGCGAGGTCCAGGCTATTCAGATAAATAGCTCAGAAACCACTCGGTGGATATTTTTTCTGCTACCAGTGTGTAATTATATGGCTCTAATTTACTGACTGTTGGCCTGGATGAAACATTTGAGATAAAATTCGATTTTTTATAATTTATTTTCGTAGCGCACCCGAGGCTGTTTGGAAAATGTCAAACCGAAACAATTTAAATCCAGCAGATTTGACCATTTCGTGAATTGATTTAGGAACTGTTAAGCTCAGGAACACTTCTGATATAACGTCAGCTAAGAAATATATTTTTTCTCAGCAAAGAAATAATAGTTTTTTACCTTGTTTTCTTGAAAATTCCTTCGTGGCGGCAGCCATTTTAACTGACGACGTCAGTCGACGTCGTTCAAAACTCCGCCTTCTGTTCTCTGATTGGTCCGGTCAAAAATCTACCGGAGAAATCGTTGTCTATGGGAGAAGTCCCAGACCCCAGTACGAAGCAAAGGACAAGGGTCTGGTTTTAACCAGGCTAGTCTGAGCTGAACTTTTCCTTAATAAATGAACGTAATTGTGAAATGAGCTGGATTTAAAAATTTGTTTGGCCGAAAGTGATAACAAGCCATATATAGGTCGCAGGCCTTGAACAAACTATAAAAAGGTGCGACCTATACACCGGAAAATACGGTACTTGCGTGTATCGGCTTTTGAAATACAGCTGATTTGACCGTCAAAGTGCGTTTATTAAGAACCAGTTAGACTGAGACACACCTTTACTATGATTTTGAGCAAACAAACAATTGTTTTTAAGTGTTAATCTGGTTAAAGTCCTCCTGTGCAATCTCCCGCAGCCGCCATTTGGCAGTCCATCGATTTTTGGCACAACACCGGCCCACGTTTTCGGGTTCGGCCCACATTCCCAGGTTGTCAGCGGTGACGCGCAACAAATACGACGAGTCAGCGGTGAAGCAAAATAGATGTGACGTACTGTATACGGCAAAGCAACATATTTATGGATTTTCCCACTTTATTAGACATATTTGGACTCATGCGACTTATAGGGCGGTGCGACTGGTACGGCGGAAAACATGGTATTTCAGCGCAATACTTCCACTGAAACCTTTTACCTCTTGAGTGGTTGTAGCGATTGGTTGTTGTCCCCTGTGGTTGTTGTTGTTTCAATCAAAGGAGATTTCTTAACATCTTTCTTCTCACTCATCAGCTGAAATTAAAACAAAAAAATCAGGATACTTAATACACATTCTGATACCTGATGTTCTCTGATTTTCTTGTGCAAGCTGATTAAGATGCTGATAGAACATTAGATCCAATCAGGGTTCAAACGGACTCACCAGCTTTTGTTTCTTTTGTAGCTCTTCTAAGTACCCCAGAACGTCTTCATCTGCTACATCTAAAGCAGTCTGGCCCTGAGGAAAATACATAAAATATAAGTTAATGATTGCACCGCACTACTTGAGGAGTTTTCTTATCGTTCTAGTTGCTTACCATTTTATTAACAACGTCCATGTCGCATAGATTCTCCACCAGTATCCTACACGCCTCCTCTTTGCCCCAGTGTGACGCTGCATGTAGAGGAGTCCAGCCATCATTGTCCTTAATATTTACATCATACCCTGCTTGGATTAAAAGCCTGCACAACGAGCAAACAGATTTAAATGTGCTGCGTTAGTTCAACAAAAATAGAATCCAGCTTTTCAAATTATGGACAGATAATGTTCTCAGTCATCACTTAGCAAAGCTGGATGTTAAACTACAGGCGATGCCGTTGCTGTTACGGGGCAAACATTAAGTCTCTAATAGTTGTGGTAAACATCACGGATCTTAAAAGAATCGACGGCAGCTGAAGTTGGCCGTCTTCCCAGAACAGACGGACAGGCTAATGCAGTTCCTACGCTCGAGCTGCGTAGCTGTCTTAACAGTTCACAGAAACTATGTCACAACAATGCAATACGACAAGGTGCAAATACCAAGATAAGTCCAGTACCAGAAAATATGAACAAAGGTGAAATCAAGAGCACAGCTTACTTTAAAACCTCCACGTATCCTTTTGCAGCAGCTACATGAAGCGCCGTGCCTCCAGACTTTGCATGCCGGGTGTCCTGGATCTGACCACTATTGAGCCACTGCCGAGCGTCCCTAAGCATGACCCGCTCCTCCTCTTTTCGGGCCGCCTCAATATCCAAGCCTGGAGACAAAGACGGTTGATGCTGTAAAACTGATATCCAGGAATTTACACTTTTACACACTTTACAATTTACACACTTACAATGTGCCTCTTTTAAAGAAAGAGGAACAAATGCATAAATATATTTGTGAGGTGTGTTTATCTTACGCCCTAAAAAGTGGCACGTGAACATTATGTTAGTTTCTAAGAAGTAGAGTAGCGAAAATGTAATGTTTGCCGTCTAAGGAATGAGATAAATTGGTACACCTAATCCCAATTTAGCAGCCAATATACAAGACTAAATCTGTACCCAGCATTTAAATTAGGAATATAATAATAATAATAATGAATTCCATTTATAATGCACTTTTCATTAATAAAAATCTCAAAGTGCTATCTATTCTAGATTTTGCTCCAGCTGATATGCTTTGTTATTTCAGAATAAGTAAATTTGCATATCTTTATTGAGACTCATTTTTCCCCTTTTACTTAAAATGCCCATTTATCACCCTTCAATCCAAACAGCAGCTGTAGCATTAAACAGAAAAATACATGTAAAACTAGAAAAATTGCATTTCCTGCAAAAATGCAGCCTGAATGCTAGTTGCTAAAAAAAACAGCAAAAATTAGCATAAAAAATCATGCTGAATTGTAACTGAAATGAAAGAACAAGCCTTAATTAGCATAAGAAAGAAGAAAGAACACATTTTTGCTGAATTAGGTACAAATTAGCATAAATTAGCACAAAAAATAGAAAATTTGCTAAAAAAAATTTGCTGAAATTCGAAATAGCTGAAAAGTTGCTGAAGAGGCAAAAAAAAAAAACAATCCGAAGGAAGCTGAAAGAGCTGAAATGAGCCAAAAAATTTGGTATTAGCTGAAAAGGCTAACATTAGCATAAAAACAGCTAAACAGTAGCTGAAAGCAAAAAAAGCTGAAACAGAAAAAAGTTGAAAGAAGCATAACAAGCTGAAATTAGCATAAAGAAGTTATTTAGGCTGAAAGGAGCAGAAATGACCATGTAAAACTTGAATTAATCTGAAAACAGCTGAAATTAGCTAAAAAATGCAACAACAAATAAATGCTAAAATTAAAAAGGGGGGGAACAACAAGCTTAAATTAGCAGGAAAAAAATAAAGAACACTCCTTTGCCCAATTAGGCTGAAAGAAGCAGAGATTAACACAGAAAAGTGGAAATTACGGTATCTGAAAAAAGCTGAAATTTGGAGAAAAAATACAGCTGAAAAGCAGCTAAAATTCAAAAAGAAGTTGAAATTACTAGAAGGAAGTTGACCACACATTTTTGCAGTTAGGCTGGAAAAAAGTTGAAATGAGTGCAAAAACTATGACATTAGCTAAAAAAAAGGCTAAAATTAGCATTAAACAGCTCAATAGTGGCTGAAATAGAAAAAGCTGAAACTTGCGTAAATAAGCTGAAAGGAGCATAACAAGCTGAAATTAGCCGAAAGAAGAAACACAAACATGTAGTTAGCAGAAAGATCATGAAAGGAGCACAAAACAGCTGAAAAATTAGCTGAAAATAGCTGAAAAAAGTTTAAATTTGCACAAGGAAGCTGAAAAAAGCTGAAGCAGAACAAAATGTGAAAGGAGCAGTAAAAGGTTGTAAACACATCTAAAGATTTGAAAGAGGTAAAATGAGTTCAATTCATTTTTTTAGGAGAATAAAAATTGGCAGAAAAGGTTAAATATTTCAAAAAGCTAAAGTTGCACCAATACCAAACGTCATACAGTATTGTCCAGAAAGAGCTGAATGTTTTAATTAATGATTTGTTGACGTAGTCTGAAAACTGCGGGACGAGAATCGTGCCGAAAAACGTATTGAAGAAAAATGGATCACAATAGTGTGAATGCTTCAGAAACGTTCATACAATAAAAACCCTGAGTGATTTGCAACATTAATGTTTAAACTATTAACACAACAAAATATAATTTGTTCTTGTAATAAATACAGTGACAGGAAAATAAAGCAAAATGACAAACGAATAAAAAAAGTAAAGTTATTTAAAAGGGGACTCCAATTTTTAGTATTTGCACTTCATAAAAATGTTCTTTACTTTTAAAATTAAAAGGCATAATTTATCTGTGCCTTGTTAAAATAAGCTGACTAGTGAGGTTAAGGAAAAAAAAATCTAGATTTTTATCATTATTCTCTCCTCCAGTGGAAACACCATTGTTCCCGTTGATACAGATGCACAAGAGCGTGCACTTACAGAAAGGTTTGATTGTTTATCAGCTTTTGCACAGAGCCAGCAGTGTGACTTTCTGGTGTGCATACCAGAAAGATGTCTCACCTCGCTTTATTTACAGTACGTCAGGTGATGTCAGCCCCATTTTGTAGTCTAGTCCTCAAACGCAAACACGTAACTCTGAAACCACAGAACTTCCTCACATAAAATCCCAGTTCATCTCCTCCGTGCACCCCAGTAATTTGCTTTGTTACACGCTGTAGTCAGGCTCCACAGAGAAAGAGGTGTCATCCTTCTAAATGCCACGTACATTTTGTTTAGCACTTGCTTTTGCTTTAAATTACTAAATGTGGCCATATTTTGTGAATGCAACAATGCAGTACCTGCAGAAAACACTCACAGCTTAGCTGGTAAGTGGGTCAGTATGTCAGTGCTATACAATCTGTAAAAGGAAACAGTGGAAACAGGCTTGTATTGTTAAGACGACACCTGGCTGGAAGTCACTGCTGCACAACTCACTGTTCACAGCACAGAGTATAAATCACACTAAAAACGCCAATGCAGATCAACAAAACCCTCCACCTTCTCTGTATAACCAAAACATCCAGCCTGTCAGAGGAGACCAGCCTCTCCAGTCACTTCACAGAATGTCAAACTGGAACAGCAGATCCTTTCCTCAGCCTCACTTCCTACAAGTTTAATCTTTATCTCAGAGGAGAAAATCGAACCGCAAATGTACAGAAGTGTTACACAACAGCTGGTTGCATAAGCTGCCTGCTACCTCTCTGACATGAAGAAATGATCAGCCGCCCTCGAGCCACAGTGACAGCAAACTCACTCTGCAGGGGAGCGTCATCATAAAAAGCTGCTTTTACAATTCTGGATTAATAAAAAAGGCTCAAGCGCAGTCAATCTGGCTCATTGTTTTCCCTGGTTTTTATATGTTGCGTGTGTTTTATGCAATCCAATTATTTCTGCTATTTTATTTAATTGATTATCAAAACAATTAGCTCATTCACGAGATGACTGCTATGAATTTTGTTTTTTATTACTTTCATACTTTTTAAAATAGGGAACTTTATTAAGAATTTATCCATATAAATACTGAGCCATCTTTATTTCCTTTACAAACTTGCTTCATCATATTTGCGCTTATTGTCTCCTTGTGCTACTTTTAGCTTCTAGCTAGCCTTTTGTCACTTAGCTTCAACTTTTGGTCAGCTTTTCCCCCCCCGACTTTTGCTTTAAGCTAGCTTATTGCTTTACCGTATTTTCCGGCCTATAAGTCGCAGTTTTTATTTATTTATTTTTTTACTAATTTGCATGTCCTGCGACTTATGCGGCAAAGCGACATATTTAGGGATTTTTCCCCATATTATTAGAGCAATTTTTGGCTGCGATATGACTGTTTCCATTCATTCTGACGTAAAAAAATGGAGCAGTACCACTTTCGGCCGCTAGGGTCCACCGACCGTTCCCAGCTCATGTGTCCGACAGCAGCCTCCTCTGCTCGGACTCACTCTGTCGCAGCACGGCCTCCTGCTCTCTGGAGCTCTGAACTACTGTTAACTTAGTGTTTGACTGTTAGCAAAATAGCTCAAGAACCACAGGACAGATTTTGATGAAACTTACAGAAAGTAATCACTGGATGATGGACATTTACAACTGATTAGCTTTAGGAGATTTTTGAGCTAAAATTCGATTTATTTATAATTTATTTTTGCAGCGCCCGCACGTTTGGAAGACCGTCAAAGCGAAACAATTTAAATCCAGCCGATTTGAACATTACGTTAAATTTTAAAGGAAAAGTTCAGCTCAGAAACACTTTTACTATAATGTCAGCAAACAAATATATATTTTTAAGGTGTTAATCTTGTTAAATTTTAAAGAAATGAAGCGTATCCGCTCGCTGCGCGTGCATGCTTCGCAGCACCGATGTAGCGAAACAATTTTTTAAAATTCAGCTTGACCATTACGTGCATTTATTAAGGAAAAGTTCCGCTCAGACACATCTTTGCTATAATTTTCAGCAAACAAATAATTGTTTTTAAGTGTTAATCTTATTAAAGTCCTACCGTGCACGCTCCTGTGGCCATTTCTGGGTTGTCACCTCTGACGCGTAACATACGTGACGCGTCAGCGGTGACTCATAATAGATGCGTATACGGAGGTGCGACACGTTTATGGATTTTTCCACTTTATTGGACATACGGTAATTGGACTAATGCGACTTATAGGGCGGAGCGACTTTTCAGCCGGAAAGTACGGTACTTTTCAACTAGCGTGTAGCTAGCATTTTGCTTCTTGTGTTTAATATCTAGCGTTTTGTTTCATTTAACTTTACAAGCGATCAATTTCGCCTGCTCAGCAAATAATCATTAATCATTCACATTTTTCTAGTTGGAGTGTGCATGTGTTAAAGATAGATGTGAAAGAAGGGGCGTGCGGGAATGAACCAGGCAGAGCGTCAATGGGCTGTCGTCAAATTAATTCTGACAGCGGCTGTTGGTTGACATGCCTGTGGTTTGGGAGGGTGCAAACGTTACCAAGAGTACATAACAAGATCACGGAGCATGACAGCAAAAGAGCGCGCTTGAGAGACGTATTGATGGTGTTTACTGCTGTTGAACATTTGGACCTCATATTAAAAAGTAAAGCCGCAAACAGTATATACATGGCCTATTAGGGGTGCGAGTCTCTCAGTGTCTGGAGAATCGATTTGATTCCGATTTTTGGTGTCACGATTCGATTCCAAATCGATTTTTCGATTCAGAAACGATTTTTGATTCAGAAACGGTTTTTCTATTAAAATTGTCATAAATTTAGTTTCAGTTTTGTAGCTGACAAGCTGAAAAGAATAAACAACAATGTAAACAAATAGAACATTTATTTAAAACAATAATTTTAGGTTCCTTATTGTATCAAATTTTTTGCATCGTTTGATATTTATACCAAAAATAGGAACAAATAATGCAGGAATGGATTAAATTCTGTAACTTAAATAACCAGTATTAGGTTAGCTTTTTGCTCTGTTACTTATAGAAGATTATTGTTTGAATTGATTGTTTGAACTTGTTTTGTTTTTGAAAAAAGTGGCAGATAAAATAAGATTTCTTCTTCTTTATGCCACCTTTCATTTTATGTATTCTTTCATATACTACGATATATGGTTTTATTTTCTTTATCTTTTAGGTTTTAATGTAAAATGTAAAAAAAAAAAAATGTAAAAAATAAATAAATAAATAAATAAAATCAATTTTGGTGCTTTTAGAATCGATTCTTAATTGCCAGGACTAAGAATCTAGATTCTTTAAAACATTGTTTTTTTTTTCCTGCACCCCTACGGCCTATATAAGGTATTATTTGTTTTAAAACTATATTAATGGTCAATGTAGGCCTGCAAGATAAAATTATTACAGCACATACTTTAAAAAATAGACAACCTGATTTTGGCTAAGCAAAACTTCTAAAGAAAAGAAAAGGGCCCTTTCTGAGTCAGTATGAACCGAGGAGCACCCCCTCTGGCCCGGGGCCAGTTAACACATCTGCGCCTCTCACCACAAGAGAGGGCCAGTCACTGAGATCGCCTGGACAAAAATAGTAAGAACAAGTTTCATCACATGAGATCTCAAAACACAGCAGGATTGCTTTTTTTTAAATATTATGTAAGGTTGTATAAAGCAAGCAAAAACCAGCAAGTGACTGACACATTGACTTTCCAGTCCTTATTTGAAAACCAGCTCAAAAAATACAAATGGGGCCACACCAGTTATGTTGCTTTAGGCGTGCCATTAAGATTCGGATAAATGATTGATTAAAGGCATGAAAAGGTTTAATAGAAAAGTTTTCACATATGTAAATAAAATTTAAAAAATAAACAGTGTTGATTTGTATCGAGCAGTTTTTCAGGTGAATATTGTCACGAGCACCAGTGCACCACAGTAAAGTTGGAGATGTAACACAGTACCTTGTCGGTTGATCTCGTTTTGCAGAAGCTCCTCCATCGCCTCCTCTTCAGCAATGTCCAGAGGAGTCTCACCCTCGCTGTTTACAACTCCGACATTAGCCCCCTGACTGATCAGGTACCTGCGATGAAAAGAAGAACAAAACAAAACCATGACGCAAGCAGCGATAGAACATTAACAATTTCAAACATTTTTTTTTTTTATTCTTAGAGGGGAACACATCATGGGTTTCAGCACTTGAACGGTAGCATTTGATAGTGAAAAGTAAAAAGGGTTAGTGAAACGTTACTTCCTTATGCTGGTTAAGATTCTCAGTCGTCCAGGACATGATAAAATCAAAAAAGGCGTTCAATACAGGATCAACTGGACTTTATTTGTTGCAGAAAACGTTTCGACTTCTGTCCAGAAGTCTTTTTCAATTCTGAATGAAAGTTCTTTGAGTAGCCTCTGTTGTTGTTTGGGAGGTGTTTTTTGTCAATTTACATACAGTTTTGTGTCTTCTACCAGAGACCTCAAGGGAACCTCCTACTGTTAAGGTGTGATCTTTCAATTTACATGTATGTGTTACAAACCCCCTTCTGTTAAGGTGTGATGTGTTGTTTTGTCAATTTAAATAGAATGGGCATGTTAGGTATTTTGTGGTGTTATTTCAGTTTCCAATTTCATATGTTGGTGCGTGGCTTGTATAAAACTTCTCGTTCTCACAGCTTCCATTCATTCAGAATTGAAAAAGACTTCTGGACAGAAGTCGAAACGTTTTCTGCAACAAATAAAGTCCAGTTGATCCTGTATTGAACGCCTTTTTTGATGTTACTTCCTTATAAAAGGAAACAGTTAAAAGAAAGGATGTGATGTAAGGAGGAGGGGCCAAAGAGACCATCTTAAGTTAGCACCAGCATAACTGGTTTGTTCCACTTTGGAGTAAACTGTTGGGGGAAGAATCAGTTTTGTGTTGTGTGTTTCCTTGACTGATGAAGCCTTCTGGATAGAAGGTGAAACGTTTCAGCACAAAAAAATTTAACTGTCCAGATGACCTGACTGAAAATTGTTGGATTGTATATCTGGATTATTGAGCATAGACTTTGTTGGCGTGTTGTCGTCCATCGCTACTTCACGGTTCGACTTTCGCGGACTCGCTCCATCACGGTTTGAGGACGCCCACAATATTGCACAGTTTTTATTTTTACTTTTTAAAACACACAATTGTGGACTGTACAGTAATATCAATGTACATAACTTGTGGATGTGAAAAAGTTAATGACAAAAAATAGTACGGTAATACCCTGATGCATGCTCAATAATCCAGGTAGAAAAATCCAAAAAAGCTAAGTCTGGTCCTCTGGACATTCAAAAAACAAAACAAAACAAAGCAAAAAAAAAACTGTAGAAACGTTTCGTCTTTCGTCCGAAAGACTTCCTCAGTCTGAGAAGCTGTGTTCAGCTCAGTCTTATAAATAGCACCCTCCCACAGTGGATCAACCAGTTGGCTGATGACAGCCGAAACCAGCTGCTCACATGATCAAGGAGGACCATCAGCCTGACGATGGATCGTTAACACCCTGATGGTTGTTTGCTATTCACAGAGGGCTGAGTGATACTAGCGATACTAGTGATACTAGTGATACTAGAAAAGTACGGTAATAATTTGGACAGGCGCCGCCATTTTGTAGTTTTCTTTCATTCAGCCTCCACAGTACTGTAATCACCACTCAGATGGACTACATGTCCCTCAAATCAATGCTGTGCTGTACTTTAGTGCCTCTGAGCATTGTTTTCTGCCAAACAGTATTTTTGCAAAGTGAAGTCATGACTGCTGAACCGGCCTTTCAAAAGTAAAATTTAATTCACCTCACATTTTTAAAGAAAATTCAACTTTACAAACGTAACATTCAAAAGAAAGTGTAAATCATGTAAGGATGTGTCTCTAAGAAACAGAACGTTGTGCTACATGACCCGGGCGCTGATTGGCTTTTTCAGTACAAGACGTCCATTTACCTGCGCTTTTTTTTCTTCAACTGGACATTAATTGTATTACGGTTTTTAAAAGTTCTGTGTGTTCAAAAGTTTCTGGCGGCGAAGCGAAACGCCAGTGGAAGATGCTGACGATTAAAGAGAAACTTTTAAGATCACTATGCGGATGTTGCCAGCCTGCTACGGCACGATTGTTAAGATGGAAGCTGCATTGATCTTGTGGATTAATGATTGCAGAACAAAAAACATCACTTTGGATACAACACCAAAGGTGAAACAACTTTACTGTATCAAGAATAGACATGGCGATGTAAATGAGGAACCTGAAGCTGGACCTTTCGACCACCTGGTTCAACCACAAAATCACTGCATTTAGCGCCAGCAAGGGATTGTTCTGACAAATGTCATCAACAATTTGAATTAAAAAGTGTTTCTCTGCACAGAGAGGCTGCATCCACTCACAGCAGGAGTGGAGGAGTTTAACACGAGTTCAAAGATCTGATCACCAAGGGGGTCTACAGGTCTGAACAAAGCTTTAACAAAGATGAAACGGGCCTGTTCTGGAAATGGATGCCATCTCAACTTTTATTATGAAGGACGAAGCCAAAGTGCCTGGTTTCATCTCAGCTTCATCACCATCATAATCACTGGACAGCTACCGGTACTTCTTCATCTCCATTTCATCTTCTGGCAAGTATCCATTTAAAATTAATATTTTTTAAAGGGTTTAAGACATTAGAAAATTGTTAGGAACATTGCAAGAGTGTGGGAAGGGTTTAAAAAGCCAATGTATACCATAAACGCTAAAATAAACTACTACATACTACTGTACTACCGGTACTTAGGGGTG
>JBBPBX010020600.1:0-13660 GCA_038048925.1 Garcialebias charrua | reverse complement strand
ACTACCGTACATGTGTACCGTACATAATTTCAATTCCACAATAAAGTTTACTGCACTGAACTTGAACCACTGTATCCTTACTTCGTGGTTTTTCAATTATCGTGGGGGGCGCAGGGTATGGAACCCCCACAACAAACAAAGGACTACTGTACATCCATCCATCCATTATCTTTACACCGTACTTCCTTTTCAGGTCATGGAGTCAATGGTGCCAACAGTCCCTGTGCGAGAGGCGCGGGACACCCTGGACATGTCTCCAGTCCATTACAGTGACAGATAGGGACAAATGAGACAAACAACCATTCACTCCCTCACTCACACCTAGAGACAATTTAGAGTTACCAATCAACCTAACATGCATGTTTTTAGTCTGTGGGAGGAAACTGGAGTAACCAGAGAAAACCCACACATGCACAGAGAGAACATGCAACCCCACCCAGAAAGATCCCAGGCTGGGATCTGAACCGGCGGACTTCTCGCTGAGAGGTGGCAGCTCTACCAACTGCGCCACCGTGCCAACCTGTGTCATGAATGTTTTTGGTTTTGTGTTAACCATGGTTGATGCTACTTGAGAGTCAAACCGTCCAACTACTTCTAGATCAAATTATATGCATTTATCAAATAAAATAAAACATTATTTGACAACAAAACCTTTGAAAGAATGTGATTTTAAATATATTAAAAGAAAAACTAAAAGACACAAAAAGCTTAGCCTAAAGTTAGGGGAACAAAAATCTGTCACAGATTAGACTTTTAACTACGGATTCTTTAGTATTTTGCAAGTTATTAATGGTGCATCCAAACTATTAAAATAATCCTAGAAGGAAAAAAAATACAACAGTGCAGTTAGACCAGACAATGGGTCTTAACAGATTTATACAATTGTGCAACGTTGCCAAGAACAATAGACATTTAACAAGTACGTATGTTAACATATTTAGGACTGAATGTTCCAACACGTTCTAATCCTTCACAATCTAATATATTGCCCACCCCCTCATGAAGTTAGGACTCTGCTTCACGCAGTGGAAACGGTCAATTTGTTCAAACTAAGACAAAAATCAAATCATTGTGTACCATGGTAAGCACTAAAATTAAACAAAATGTGTTAAGTAAACAATTTATTGCAAGGATTTAGATTTTTATAAATGAATCAACTTCATCTGCGCTGACCTTAGTAAAATATTTTAAATGCTCTATTTGTATTTGGTTTATTGTAAAAAAAATACTCATAGCCATTTTGTGATTTAACCCCTGCAGTTATTGAAAACATTTAAAGCCTTAAGCATCTTGAGTTCAGCTGCCTCCAGTTAAAGTCGCGGTGGGACTCAGCCTCTCCTCATTAGACCAACAACCCACTTGAAACACACTCAGTACTTTTGACTTCCACCCAAATGGCAACTCTCTGACTACAATTACATCACAACGTTCTGTATTTCTTTTAATTAGACTTTCTATTCTGCCTTCTTTTTTGTTTTGTTTTGTTTGGCTTAACTCCGTATGATGGCTTTGTGGTTTGTAGTCCACTGTGGGCTTTTTAACCAAGCCTGCAAAAAGTTGGTGACACCCGGGGCAAACAAATTCAGCACTGTTCGGCAGTTCTTGGTATTGTGAATGAGAAGCTTGGAAATAAAATGGGTTTACAGTGAACTCTCGGCCCACATTGGATTTCTGAGTTTATCTCAGCGAAATGAAATGTCTCCATTAGTCACCCGTATCGGCACAGCCACTTGACATTTTCAAAAATTATCAAACAAATGACTTCTTGTTTTCTGTGATACTGGCCCTTCACTGATGCTGTGCTCCTGAGGTCAACACAGACTTCTCTAATCCGAGAGAAAAAAAGAACTAACGCGTTCAAAACGGTAAAAACATGCCAATTTTCCATTTTGATATCGAACCAAAACAGTATGAAATTACAGACTAATTTCCTGGCGGCATGTTTATTTCTCCTCAGCTGGTAATAGATTTTGGGAAAACAAAAGTGTATAAACCTCGAGCCAAGTTCCTGTAATGTAACACAAGTTAAGCAGGTCAGCACACCCTCCCACTATGCTGAACAATGAGTCCAACTGAGCCATTTTAGCCCCTTCAGTGTGTTTTAAATGTCTTCTGATAACATCTCTGTGTTGTGTTTTATGCCCTATGAGCCATCTTCTTACTTGACCAAGGGACAGTAAAATTTGTGAGTTCAACTCCAGTCTCTTTATATGTGATAAAAATAATTCTGACCATGAGTGACTGAGCTATTAGATAGGCTAAAATGCTAAATATTAGAATTTCTAATATAAAACATTCAAAATTAACAATGCTCAGCCAATAAAACGAGTGAGTCCCTGGGTTTTATTAACCAAAAGGTAAGAACCTCCCATCAGAAAATCTTGCAGTAGTCAGTAGGTTTCAGCCGTTTAACCCAAACTGATGCAGTGTGGAAGTTCTCATTCCTTCAACAGCCTTGTGAGATGATCGTTTGAAGGACGATCTCACATGGGAACACAATGCCATGATATATGTACAGGTAGTCCCCGACTTACGAGCGCTCTTACTTACGAGGTTCCGGACTTACGAGCTGGCGAATTTTTGGAAAAAACGCAAAAAATACAGAGTTTTTCTGTGTTTTTTCACCACAGTTCGTTAGCTAAACATGTGGACACACGTTTCCGATCATTTTTATGCACTCATAAGCAGTTTTTCGATGAAAAACGAGTGTTTGTAGTCGCGCTAGCAAAACCGTTCCAACTTACGAGCGAAAATCCGGACTTACGAGAACATGTGCTTCGTGTTCCAACTTACGAATTTTCGTCTTACGAGCACCTCGTTGTAACGGAACTCGCTCGTAAGTCGGGGACTACCTGTATCAGGCTGATCTTGTGAAAGTGAGGTTCAGGAAACAGACGAACTGCTCAGATATGAGGCCATTGGAACATGATGGAGAAAGTTGTCATGTTTTAATAAGCAACAATAAAACCTCATTAGGATAAGGAACGTTAAGAGGTAGATGAGCTTAGAAAAATAAACATTTAGCAGTAAGAAAATATATTTTTACACATTTTGTTTTTGCATATGTTGCTTACATGTGTATTGCTGCACTGAAGCAACCTTGTTTGGAAAATGGACTACAAACTCTGCATGCAGTACATTAGACAAATGATCAATTCTTAACTGTTTTAATGAACACTTTATATCCTCTGGCTTCCTGTATGAATCTACGCATCCTGAAATGTTATCTGCTGACCAAACTGATGCAAATCCACCCCCAACTCCACACGTACTAGACAAATGGGTAACGAATCGTTTTGACATCAAATCAGTATCTCCCACTGAGGTTCTAAATGCTCCAAAAACTCTTGACACACGCAAAGCAGCAGGACCTGACGACATAGAACCACTTTTCCTAAAACTAGCTGCAGACTTCATTGCTGAACCACTTTCATTTATTTTCAATCTCAGTCTCAACACAAATACAATACCCAAAATCTGGAAATCAGCTTTTGTTCTCCCTCTGCTAAAAGGGGGTGAACCAACTAATGTCAACAACTACAGACCAATTTCTAAATTATACATTCTTGCTAAACTGTTCGAAAGACTTGTCTGTGATCAGCTAACTGATTTCCTACAATCAAACCCTATTTTATCACAATTCCAGTCAGGATTCAGAAAACAGCACAGCACCGTAACTACAGTTCTCAAAGTATTAAATGATATCATACATTCATTCATTCATTCAACCTTTATTTATACAGGCTAGCCTCGTTGAGTCACGGGGACTCATTTACAAGAGGGACCTGTCTCACTCACACCAAACAACCATCCACTCTCTCACTCACACCTAGGGTCAATTTAGAGTCACCAATCAGCCTAACAAGCATGTTTTTTGGTCTGTGGGAGGAAACCGGAGTACCCGGAGGAAACCCACGCATGCACGGGGAGAACATGCAAACTCCACCCAGAAAGGCCCCGGACCGGGATTTGAACCGGCAACCTTCTCGCTGAGAGGCAGCAGCTCTACCAGTTGTGCCACCGTGCTGCCCACATGCCCTGGACTGCAAACAATACTGTACTGTACTGTGTTGGCCTATTTATAGACCTGTCCAAGGCATTTGATACAGTTGATCACAGACTATTGACAAACATCCTGGAACACTCTGGTGAGGTCTATCAAAACTTGCAGTCTCTTGGTTCACCAACTACCTAACTGACAGAACACAGTCTGTTCATGTAGCCGGATCCTCCTCTACTGTCCTAGATGTTGTGAAAGGGTTGCCACAGGGTTCTGTCTTGGGTCCCATTCTTTTCTCCTTATATATCAACAATCTATGTAGTGATCTGTCAAATGCCTCCCACCACTATTACGCAGATGACACCATCATCTATTGCTGTTCATCCTCCCTCAGCCAAGCTTTCACCTCTCTTCAGGAAGCTTTTAATATTATCCAGTCACGTCTGCAAAAACTTGGACTGGTCCTAAATGCTGACAAAAGCAAGATCATGGTTCTATCCAACAGAAAGCAGCAACCAGAGAACCCACCTCAAACTGAAACCCAAGAGGGAAAACAAATAGAAATGGTCTCCACCTACAGATATCTAGGTTTTAACATTGACAATGAACTGTCATTTAAAACCCACATCTCCAAAATGGCATTAAACTCAAACTAAGGCCCTGTTTACACGGATACTGTGGGGGGAAACGGACATTTTGGGTATGTTAATTAGAAGAAAAGTTTTACGTTTACACGGGCGAATTCAAGTGTTTACACGATCTGCTCGAATCTCCCCCTCCCTCATGACCCCCCTCCTCCCCTCATGAATTCACTGTAGTTACCATGCCAGGCCATTAGATGGCGCTGTGAATTTTTGAAACTTCACCTATTGCGCATGCGTGCTGCGTCAGTCTGTTTTCCTCTCTGGCTAAAAGTTCAGCTAACTACAAGTTGTTGTCAACAAGTTAACAACAAGTTAAAGCTGGAATTTGGAGAAGAGTCGACAGATTTGACACCAAGCAGGACCCGCTTCATCTAACAAGCTGCACACCAGTTGCTGAGCAGAACCAGAACCGAGTGACGATGTCTGACTTTAGTCCGTGATAATCAGCTGATTTCCAGCAGCGCTACAAGGTAAACAATGTTCTTAATAATGTTTCCTTGTGCTGGTGAAGATTCTCAGTCGTCGAGGACATGATAAAATCAAAAAAGGCGTTCAATACAGAACAACTGGACTTTATTTGTAGCAACAAGACGTTGTTTCAAGACAATGTTTCCTTGTGTTTACTTCGATCACAGAACAACCAACTGAGGTTTTATTTTTTTCCCTGCGAGGTCGAAGCTCTCGTTCCACGAAGCGGACCGGTGCCGGTTCGGATGTGGGTCCAGTGTCCACCATGAAAACAACAAGAGTCCAGTTCATAACAGTTTGGTTAACGTGTTTTTAAAAGTGTTCAATTTAATTCTCAGTGTTTGTGATGTACAGTTTGTGGTGTTGAATCAATAAATAAATAAAAAATCAACCTGGTGTCTTCATTTCAACATGCAACATGTTAGGCATGACGTAACGAGTCCAGATAGCTTCATTTAGGTAAGATAAATTTATACATCTCCCACGCCAACATAAATACAGTTTATTATTGTTAAACGTTATTCCATCCATCCATCCATTTTCGTCTGCTTATCCGGGGTTGGGTCGTGGGGGTAGCAGCCTAAGTAGGGAGGCCCAGACTTCCCTCTCCCCAGCCACTTGGAGCAGCTCCTCTGGGGGAATCCCAAGGCGTTCCCAGGCCAGCCGAGAAACATAGTCCCTCCAGCGTGTCCTGGGTCTTCCTCTGGGTCTCCTCCCAGTGGGACATGCCCGGAACACCTCACCAGGGAGGCGTCCAGGAGGCATCCTAACCAGATGCCCGAGCCACCTCAACTGGCTCCTCTCGATGTGGAGAAGCAGCGGCTCTACTCCGAGTCCCTCCCGGATGACTGAGCTTCTCACCCTATCTCTAAGGGAGAGTCCAGACACCCTGCGGAGAAAACTCATTTCAGCCGCTTGTATCAGAGATCTCGTTCTTTCGGTCACAACCCAAAGCTCATGACCATAGATGAGGGTGGGAACGTAGATCGATCAGTAAATTGAGATCAACTGTTATTAAATAGCATTTAATATGTGCAGTGTGACACGTGAAATATCCGCCTGCCTCGTTCAATAAGCAGCGACATAAGAACTGGATCCAGCTGTGTCTCTTCCAACACGGATAAAGGTAATTCAGGTGTAGATTAATTAAATATGACACTCAAAATATATTCCATCAGTTGTAGTTCAGAAAGTGGTGCTGTCCAGTCCACCGCCATTGTTAGAAATGCCGACTGTCCGCGCATGCATGTGGCGCGCATGTGTTCAAACAAAAGTTCCGCGGGAGATGTTTACATTATCAACGGGGGATCAGCGAAAAACCTCCACTCTGGAGGCTGGGTTCAAAAACCATCGGAGTCAAAGCCCCCCTCTTTGTGGACTCGTGTCAACGATAAGCAAAGACGCAGAGAGAAAGAAGCGGTTCCACTCAAAATACGCGCCGTGTAAACAGGACCTAAAGCTAGGCTTCTACTTCAGAAACAAATCCTACTTCTCATGCAAAGCCAGAAGAACATTAGTAGCTGCAACATTCATGCCGATATTAGATTATGGCGACGTGCCGTACATGAGTGCTGCATCAAAATACCTACAGTCCTTAGACTCCATTTATCACAGTGCCCTTCGGTTAATTACCGACTCCAGTTATCGCACTCATCACTGTGAGCTTTACGTCAAATCTGGCTGGTCAAATCTGGCTGGTCATCTCTCAGCGCTCGCAGATACACTCACTGGATATCCTTCATCTATAAGACCCTCCTAAACCTAGTCCCGTCATACCTTACCTCCTTAATACAAACATCACACAGTCATTACTCCCTACACTCTTAACAATTTAGTCCTCCTGTCAGTTCCTCTGGTCAGAACTGAACTAGGAAAAAGAGTGTTCAGCTTCACTGTCCCCTCAGCCTGGAACAACTTACAGACAGATCTGAAACTATCAACACTCATCTCTCCTAGATCCTTCATGTCAACCGTATTAGATAATGCCATCAAGAAACTTGACCATTGCAGATGTTTCTAAACACTACATATCCAATATACGGTACATGTCATTGTTGACTTTTAACTGTATCTACTCAACCGATGTCTGTTTTTGTATATACAGTATAATGCCTAAAGAAGTCTGTGTTGGCCTGATGGTTTTGAACAGTCAACATCCATTTATTGTGATTGTAGTTTTCTTTTCTTTTTCTCTCTTTTTTTTGATAAATGCAAATGCTTATTGTCAATTACGATGTGACGTGTGCCGCTGACCACTTGACCAGATCACCCTTGTAAAAGAGATCTCGATCTCAACGGGCTCTACCTGGTAAAATAAAGGTGATTGATTGATTGACTGATTAATTTGGGGATTTCCCAAGACTGGCTTTAAAACTAGTTGACTGGCCTTACTGGTCCTATATTTTTGTGCAGGCATTAAATGGAATGTACTTACATAGCATTGTTCTATCTTATCAAAGTACGCAAAGCATTTTACAACACAATCTGTGCCCTCATTTACCCATTCATACATCACTCTACTACAGAGGTGCTCATAACATCGATCGCGATCTACCGATCGATCGCGGAGGCATTACTGGTCGATCGCAGCGTGACATTATTTTTTTCCGCAGCGTGACATTAAAAAATTGTCAGCCAATCAAACATCCCGTCACTTGATTGACATACACGGCAACCAATCTGATGACGAGCTTTAGGTCACCGTTCATGCGTAAAAGCAACGGCGCAAAGGCGAAAACATACAAGCGAAAACAATCATATTTCGGACTGTTCATGGAAAATACAACATCGACTTCCCACCGAAAAGCCAGCTGAGAAAGAGAAAGGTGGAGGAACTAAAACGGACAGCAGAAACTTCAAAAGTGAAACGCCGCCACCGAAGCATCGTCCCGGGTGAGTGACGCTGTGATGTTTCTCTGCATGCTTAAGAAACATACTGGTTGGGAGTTGACGTCGCTTTATTATTCAAATCATACGAGACACTTTTCATACAGCCTAACCTCCTTGACTACTCTCCGTTCTCTGCACTTTTCCTTGTCCCGCAGCGCGCGCATTTGCGTCACAGACTTTTGCGGTGCGTTCACTGCAACATAAATGCATAAGCACTAGGCATGTAACGGAACACGTGGGTGTACCGAACCGTTTCGGTACGTCGCGTACGGTTCGGTCCACCTACGTACCTTTTCGGTTATTTTTTTCCCTCCTTGAACGTTAATATATGCGCCGCGGAACAAAATTTCCTGGGCGCATTTCAGCACGGAGCTATTATCGCGCAGCATGCGTAGCACTTAGCCGTTAGCTTCTCGCTGCGGTCTCCTGTTTGAGAACACTTTAAAGTTAAAAGATGAGCGCACATTCAAAGCTGTTTGGACTTTGTTTCATGAAAACTCTGCAGCAGCAACACATCTAACGTCAACGCGCTGGAAACTACATCATCCGAACGTGAACAAAGAAACAGCAGCTGTTACAAACAGCGCTCAAAGCAGCTGCATTTAAACTACTTTTATCAGGTAAATCAGAGCGGTCCAGATCAATAACAAACTCAAAAAAGGAGTTCAATACAAGATCAACTGAACTTTATTTGTAAAATATAACACATAACACAAACGAATAACACAAACTGTATGAGTTTTAAAATCTCTGAATCTAAGTCTGAATGTTGTTATATGCGCAGGCTTTAAAGTTATTGATCCTCGCTACGAACATCCATCAGTCAAAAAGTTCAGAACTTTATGAAAAAACAAAACTGATGTCAACAAGCCCTGGAGCCGATTAAAGCCCTGATGAAGATGATGAGTGAGAGCTTCAACTGTTCAAGAAGAGGTATTGTTCTTTTATTATTATTATCTAAATAATCTTTTTTATTTAAAATCATAATCTTATTAACTTATTTTTTTTATCTCTGTGTTTTGTTTCCAGTCTGGGACAGAGGTAGCTGCTGTCTCCTTCCACTTCAGGGACAGACATCCACCAGAGATCAACCTGCAGCTAAGAAGTGTGTGATGACTGAACTGAACTCTGAACTGTTCCAGGACCTGTCCCACCTGGAGGAGCAGGTCCAAGAAGAGGTTGTGTGAGTAATGAGGACAAATACAGCCACACTGCTGCTACTGGACAAAAACTTGATTAGTTAGATTGTAAACAGTCTGTTGCTGCTTATTGTTCTGGTTCTGACTGTTATTGTATTTATTAAGATTTTTATTATTGTTAATATAGTTTATTTATTGTAGAGTGCTGTTTATTTAAAATATCATCCAAATGGGTCACTTTTATTTATTACTACAATACAATACAAACATATTTTTGGCATATTTTCAAAATAAACATTTTGCAAGTCTTTATTTTGTCTTTTTTTTGTTTTGTTTTTTTGTACCGAAAACAAACCGAACCGAGCCCGCCTTGTAGTTGAACCGAAATGTGATTTTAGCATACCGTTACACCCCTAATAAGCACCACTGTATACATTAAATCTCTCCGTACCAAAAGAGCCATTTTTATGCCTTCGTTCACTAAATTAAACGTGTCCGGAGCCATAACAACCTGCTACAACTGTGGTTATCAACTGGTGGCCTGTGGACCACTTTAGATTTGCTGGAGGGGGCTTTTATAGAGGTGACATTATGAAGTAAAAAATATCTAATGATTTTTTAACACTTATTAAAGTAAAAGACCAGATTCTTATAAAGAAGGGGGGTGGGGATCAGTTTCTACAATCTTTTTTTAAATTAAAAAAAAAAATCTATATTGCCGTCACCACCACCGGGCACCTCATGTGGTCCCTGGGCGACCAGGTGCCCGCGGGCACCACGTTGGTGACCCCTGTATTATATGTGTTGTGCAATATTGGCTTATTCAGTTATGCAAGGTACATCAACATACATTGTACATAAAAAGAATCCTTAATACATTTGAAGATAATTATATGTTTTGCATTTTTGTATTGGGTAGATCATTTTTGAATTGGTTGTTTTTATAAGTAGCTCGCATGCTGAAAAAGGGTGAGCACCCCTGCTCTACTAGATCTATACAAAGATAATCTGAATCTGTAGAAACTAATCAGTGCTTTATCACATTCATACACCGATGGGACACATATCAGAGGCAATGAGGGTTCAGTGTCTTGCCCAGGGACACTTGGGCATGTGACTGCCAGTAGAATCGAACCCCCAACTCTTGCACTGGAGGACGACTGCTCTAACCTCTCAGTCACAGCCCAAAGTAAAGCATTAAAGTAAAGCGTTAATTGAATTGTGTGGCAATTACAAGAAATGTCAGAATATGTATGGTAAATGAAGAAACAAAACATGACAATCAGATCTGATGACACCAATCCTGCTTCTTAAAAACTTACTCTGCTATGTCTAGGTATCCACAGGAAGCTGCAGCGTGGAGTGGGATCCAGCCCTCATTGTCAGGCTGGTTGATGTTGGCTCCATGCTCCACCAGGAACGTCACCATGTCAACGTTGTCATCTATGCATGCCTGAAAGACAAAACTCAGGGTGAGAAGAAGAATCAAAGCACTAACGTCTTGTGTGTCAGTCTGTTTATCTCTGTGCATGAATGTCACCGCACACATGCATGTGAGCTTATGTTGCCAAGTGTATCCAGAACTCCTGGGGAATTCAGGCAGCTGGAGCATTTCGAAATGCCTGCACATAGCAGGGCTGCTTGAAATACCACATCGCATAATGTTACTGATAGAGCCACGGATGTACTGTGTTTATATCCTGCTAGTTTATGAGTGGGGGGGGGGCTTTCTGAAGTACTTCACCTAAAAGGTCAACTCTGCACATTGTGCGATAAACTACCAACACTATTTACTTGTTTATTTATTTTCCTTGAGCAGCTGGTTAAGAATTTAAGTAAACAAATTTTTACTCTAAACACATGTTCTTGATCGTATTATTCTAATTGTTAGGGTTGCGTTATTTTGTGATGGCGATATAACTGAAGTACTTTTGAAGAAATGAACCATTCACTTGGTCCAAATCAAAATTAGACTTCAATACGGTGATAATACCACTGCATCACCGTACACAAACCTTTCAACTTAAGCCAACTTTAGAGCAAAGCAGATGATCATAAACTCAAGTTTAAAGTCAAGCCAAACAAGTATCGCTCCACGCTCACAATAAAATGAAAAGCATGTTTGACTTATCCTTGAATGAAATAAACTCAACCAGGAGCACAGACAGGAATCTGTCCTGTGAGGAATTCCATTCTTTCATGGGTTAAGAGCTGTTCAACAAAGATCCCTATCGTTTTCTTTACAAAGGTGATATAACCACACAGCTAGTATTCTCTAATAATGTTGCATGATTACTTATAGCTTATAAAAAACAACAACGTTTTGGAAACTATCAGCAAAATAACATTTCTTATCATAAAATCCATTTTCAACTAAAGGTTAGGATGCCCCCAGATTCTATAGCTGCTGTTCAATAGCGACATGAACCAAAACCACTAAAGTTGCACATTCCCATGTTTGTTGTCATAACCCCCCTTGCATCGGGTTATTCCAAATTTTTGATATGGGAAGATGGAAGGACAAAACTAAATGATCTATGTAAGAAAGGCCATCTACAATTTCCTGCCATAATGGCAGATGCACCACCAGTGACAATGAAAACAAAAGTGATACTTGTTTGGGAGGTGATGAGTTCTATTTTGAGATTCTTTACGAGATTCTTTACACAGAAAGTGGGAGGCCGTTAAAATCTACATTATGATGATTATTTTATGACAAGTTGTTGAGTTTCAACTTTACATTTGTCAAAACTTAAAAGGTCAGGTTACATACAGTAAGTGATAAACAAAAGTTGAAGGAAAAATCAACATATTTGGGGACTGCCATTGCAATGTATAGGAGAGCAGTATACTGTACAGTATTGCCTTGTGAAGGCAATGCACTGCCTCCAATAAGCGTTTATTTTTGTTCCATCACTGTTAATGCGGCCCGAACCGCAACATGTACCGGTCCGGTACCCCCACAAGTTATATCAAAACAACTGGCTCAATCTTGAGATGAGGACTATTACTTTTAATGGCAATCGGAGCTACCATGGGGATGTATTTTGCTAACAAAGATGTCATATTTTCCCATAGGAAATGAATGAGCGAACTCTCCTCACACGAACTGCTGCTGTCAAGTCACCTGAGGTCCCTGAAGAAAACAGAAACTCACTGTTGGAATTGTTTGAAACTCACAGAAAGTAATCATCACATGTATCTCTAGAAATTATTAATGTTTGGAGCCATTTTCATTCAAGATGGCTGCCACAGCTACCTCAGCAAACACAACATTGACCATAACTCAGTCATTACTGGAGATATTTGGTTGTAGCAGAGAATGATTTGTTCTACATTCCTAATGGAAATCAAATATCCAAGCCTTAGCTAAAACAGAAAAAATATGATAACTGCCATTTTTAGAGCGATTCAGCTAAAATTTGGTTTAGTGGTAGCGGAGAACAATGCCTATCACATGCTGAATCCAAATACAAAATCCAAGAGGCCACCTTAGCTAAAAAGGAGAGAAAAAAAAAGATAACTCAGCCATTTTTTTTTAGCTATTCAGCTGTAAGTTGGTATAGTAGTCGCTGAGAGAAAACCCCAACACATACAGTACTGTCAAATCAACAATTTAAATCGGCAGCAGCTTGACAGTCCCCGTCAAAGTTTCTCCAGGAACTTTCTAGTTTATATTTTTATGCTCATAGATTGCTTTCCATGCCATTTTGCTCCTGACCCGTAGAGACAAATAGAGACAATTTAGAGAGCATTTCAACACCTTTTAGGCCCTCCTTTTCGATCTAATGCGCATTTAAAATAAAATAAAATAAACCTAAATGCAATAACCCTCACCCATTAGGAAGTCTGAATTTGCAACATTTTTTAACAAATTGCATCATGATCCAATGACTTCTGCAAATGTCACTTAACAAACGACCCAACATTTGGACAATAGTAAAACATCTGAGATGCAGCTGCTTTTAAATTGAGAAGAAAAAGGGATAATGGTATTTTGAAGCAACAAGCTCTCAAATTACAGACTTGTTATATGTTTCAATTTGTCAACTCAAAGTAATTAGGAGATAGAAATTACATAAAAGTCAAAAGTATGAGGAGAACAGAAGCTTCTTCTCCCTCACCATGCCTGTGAGGGAGAACATTACCAAGAACCCAACATGGAGGTGAAGAGCCTGCAGTGCTAAGAACACAAAATCCTCGACACCAAAAGTTTTTTTTATCATGTCAAACATGTATAAGGTGAACTGAACTGCAGTGGTCATAATGTCCTAGAATCTCAGAAAAAAAAGCAACACTCTCTGGTGTACCTGTCTTGAAGCTATCATTTCAACTCTTTTTGAAACGAATCACTGGAATCAAGACGGTAAACACATGAAACCTGACATAATTTCAACTTTAATATAAAACAAACCCATAAATGAACACTGACTGTGCAGTCTCCCTCTTTCCTCAGGTTGCTAGGACAACAAAAGCGTCCAGAAGAGGAACAGATACACATGAATGCACGCCGGCCTCCC
>JBBPBX010020599.1:31113-43207 GCA_038048925.1 Garcialebias charrua | reverse complement strand
GTCTGGAACCAGTTTCATACTAGTGCAGGGAGAAGTGTTGGTGCTGAGGTTGTAGACTTTTTAAAACTTGTTTCTCATTATTATGACAGCACATCTGAGGGTGGTAAGAGCTATAAGACGGATCCACATTAAAGCAAAACCAGCAGTGACTGTGGTCCTGGAGAGGCTTCAGGATGAACAACGTTTGGTACAGAAGTGTAGAGCACCTGAGAGAACGGTCCAGATGAAGAATAGAAACATTTTTTTAACGTTGTTGTTAAAGAGGACTCTCCAGGATCAAAGTTAGCTGCTTGAAAGTTTTACTCTGATTTTGACCACACAGCATGTCCTGCAGGGTTACATCCAGGTTGTGCTGGACCGAGTCCAAGCTGTTCTGCTTGGAGGGCTGATTCAGTAAAATATTTACATTTAGCTGTCACACAATCTTCTGTAACTTGGTGACATTTCCTCTTTCTTTGCCAGACGTACTTGAACGCAGTGTAAATGAGTGAGACTGAATACTTTTTATTGGAACTAAAAAACTAAAACATGTTGGTCCTTCAGTTGACGTTCAGGGCAAAGAGACCCTGCGGGTGACGGTCTGGTGGAAGACCCCACGGAGCAGCGAGGGGTAGTCCGGGATGCGGAACAGGTGGCGCTGAGCGTAGGAGATGTCGTCCTGCCGGCCCCGGCTCACCAGCATGCGGAGATTGGCCTCGCTCACCTGGCTGCCGGCCGAGATGACAAAGAGCTCGACGCCGGCGTCCGCCACCTCTCGAACTCGCTTCTCCAGAAGCGCCTCAGTGACTCTCTGGGACCGGCCGTCAGAAAACAGCACCAGCTTTTTACGGCCCCCAGAAGACGCGTCCCCACGACCGCGGAAGCTGGTCACGGCAAACCCGAGAGCCTCCAAGACGTTGGTGCCGTCATTTTGGAAAGCGGCTTCTTCGATGTGAGAAGACAGCACGGTCAGGTTGGCAGTTGGCGCCTGCTCCATTTTGGGGTTTCTGCTGTACTGGGCCACGCCCACTCTGACTCTGGCCCCTCCCTTTCTCTCAGCTGCGAGGAAACGTTCGGCCAAGCGTCGGACAAAAGTCTTGCTTATCTCGAAGTTCTTCTGGCCCACACTGGCTGAGCTGTCCATCATCACCAAAATGTCGGTAGCTTCAGCGAAAGAGACTGCAACACAAAAACAAACCAAAACGTCAAAAAAAAACTCTGATTAAAAAAGATGAGCCGAACAGCAAGGTGTAACAAAACCGAGGAGCGACTCAAACTCTACAACCAGACTGGATCTTATTTGATGTATTTCTCAGATTTGAACAAGAAATGCAACTGGTGGAAACACACTTACTGGGACATTTGTAGTCGGGGCACTTTTTCTCTGCAGGAGAAAAGGACAGGACAGAGTAAAGGTCAGTTCCACCACCAGACTTTATAAAAACTAACTGTGGATGCTGTCGAGCAGCTGCTGCACACCTTGGCAGATCTTGGCCGTGAGGTTCTGCAGGAAGTTGTCGTTCAGCAGCTCAGCAAAGTTATCCAGAACAAAAGAGAAGCCTGGTTTGGGGTCGGCCTCGCACGTCACCGACTGAAGCTGCTCCTGGTTGGGCTGGCGCCCCGAGTAGTCCTTAACTCCCAAACCCCCCACCTGGAGACGAGGCCGCAGAGTCTCAGGTTAGTGGATCAAGTTTGTGTGAAACTACTTTACGGAGGGTTAGAAACGTCTCTAAGTAGTAAGAAACACCACCGAGCAAGAGACAACATGAAGACCAAGAAACTCTCCACACAAGGAGAAGAACAGATCACTGTTGGTTTTTAAATGAAATAAAACCTGAACAGCCCAAAGAGATTAATGAAAATCTTACTTCTAACCTACAAAGCTCTCAACAACCTAGCTCCATCTTATATTTGAGATCTTATTGTTCCATATTTTACTAACAGAGCACTTTGCTCTCAGACTGCAGGTTTACTTGTGGTTCCTAGAGTTTCCAGCAGCAGAATGTGAGGAAGATGTTTCAGTTGTCAGGCTCCTCTCTTGTGGAACCAACTTCCAGTTTCTGTCCATGAGGCTGACACATTGTCCAGTTTGAAGACTTTCCTTTTTGATAAATCCTATAGTTAGGGTTGGCTGTCCTTAGTTATGCTGCTATAGGCTTAGACAGCTGGAGGATAAACTGACCTCATTTCCTCTCTCTGCTGTCTTTACTTCCTGTTTGTATTTGTAATTAGTTCCATCCTAACGTGTTTTTGTCTTTCCTCCTATAGAAAGTTCATCTGTTATTCTGTGTTTATCTGTCTTTCCTTCCTGTCCTCTCCAACCCAGCTGGTCAAAGCAGACGTCTGCTTGTCCTGAGCCTGGTTCTGCTGGAGGTTTCTTCCTGTTAAAAAGGTTTTTTTTCTTTCCACTGTCTCCTTTGTGCTTGCTCAGGATGGGAGACTGTGATGAAGTGAAGGTTCAACACAATCTGCTGCTTCTTTAGATACATAACTTTACTAATTGACTCTTTATGAATGTGAATGTTTCTGTTCAGTGTCCTGAGATGACTTCTGTTGTGACTTGGAGCTACATAAATAAACTGAAGTGAATTGAAATTAAATCCATGATTAGAAAATGTAAAGAACTACAACAAGCCCACACAAAGAAAAGGGCTGTCCGCCAAAACTCATGAACCAGGTAAAGAGGACATCATCAGAGTCATGGTAATGGTAAATGGTAAATGGTAAATGGAGCTTATTTATATAGCGCTTTCCAGCCCCCTGTGAGGAGCCCCAAAGCGCTTTACAATACCAACCATCCACCCATTCATTCAGACATTCATACACCGGTAGTGGTAGCCTGCCTTGCAAGGCGCCATCCAGACCTACCGGGAGCAACTCGGGGTTAAGTGTCTTGCCCAGGGACACAACGACACATGGTGGGCGGATGCGGGATTCGAACCTCCAACCTTCCGATCGGGGGTCGACTGCCATTACCACTGTGCCACGGCCGCCCTGGTCATGACCAGGAGGTCCAAGATAACCCTGAAGGAGCTGAGCAGCTCGTCTGTGGAAGTGGGAGGATGTGTCCACAGAAGCAAAGGAAGCTGAACAGAACTGGGCTTCAGGGAAGAGTTGCAGCAAAAAGACACGGCTGAAGAAAAAACATGGGAATTGTCCAGAAACAGCATGGAGACTCCCAAACTTGTAGACAAAGGTGCTATGGTCAGGTGCACTTTATAACCCTTCATTACAAAGCATGGTGGTGGCAGCATCATGCTGCGGAGATGTTTTTCATTAGCAGGAACTGTGAACTTGATCAAAGAGTAAGATCGATGGAGCAAAATGAAGACAAACTCCTGAGAGGAACTCTCGACTCTTCCACAAATTGAGAGCGACATGGAGGTCCACCTTCCTGCTGGACAATCATCCAGAACCTCTGCTGAAGCAACACCTGGAATGGTCCGGTCAAAGCTCAGACCTCAGTCTAAATGAGAATCTCTGGTTTGGCTTTAAGGTTGTCGGACACAAGCTGGAGCCGTTTGGACCTGAAGAACCACACAGTTGAACCTAAAGACACTTGATGCTGCAGGAGCTACTGCACAACACGTGCTGCTCAGAGTCGTTTGAAACTAATCAACCCTCGGTGGGTGACGATGCACTGCACTCACCACAAGGCCTTTCCCACAGAGCACATTGAGGGGAACCTTGTCCCTCTGGGTGTCGGAGCGTCCGTCCGTCAGAACCAGAACAACTTTGTTGTCTTTCCTCATGTTTTTGAGCGTCGCCGTCAGAGCGAACTCCAGGGCCTCGCCTGTGTAGGTGGCCTCCGCCAGCCAGCGCAGCTCTCTCACCGCCCTGCACACACACGCACGCACGCACGCACGCACACGCACGCACGCACGCACACACACACACACACACACACACACACACAGAGTATCAGTTGAAAATGATCAAGTTATTAGCTTTTACACTTTGCAGATATTTTAAATGTTTTATTGCTTTAGAAATGTTTTTACACTAAGTATTGTTAAAAAGAAAAGGCAGAAAACATTTTCTGACTGAATAAAACTGCTGAAACAAGCAGTTCACAAACGTCTCCTGTCCGAGGGAGTTGAACAGTGAATGTTTGTAGTTTCTGAGACGAGTGTTCTTCTGAACATCTGGACGTGAACAGAGAATGAAGTAAACCTAAATGTTTTTGGATCAAGATGTTCAAGTGGGGAGGAGTTACATGTGGAGGAGAACAGAGTTTTATTTTGTTTGTCTGAGGCAGTGCAGAGTGATGGATCCTGGAGGGTGGAGGGAGACAGTGTATCCACCTCCGGGCTCAACGGAGGAGCCAGGGGGTGGGCAAAGGTGGCCTTGGCCCCCATGTATTAACCTCCGGCCACCTTAAGAGCCATTTGAGGAAACTCCTTTTAAGCAGTATAAAAACAAGAAAGCATAGTTTCCTTAAATGACGGGATGGCCAGCTTACATATACAAGTATAAGACGGTGGCCATCTTTGATTTTGAGGTGACAACCCAATTTGTGACAGTGACCTAGATGCAACCAAACATCAGAATTTAAGTTAATACCTCACTTATTTTTAAAGTGATCATGCACAAAGGGTATTTCCATTTCTCCATCTTCAGTTCACGATGAGGGACAACAACTTTATGCACATTCCTGATCTGTGAGACTCTCAGTTACTACCACACCACACGTGAGCTCTGTAGACTTCACTGAGGTACGAATATTTCTGTAGGTGACGTTAGACTAGTTCAGCCTTTGCCTCTTAATGGTGATCGATCAACTTCCTGTTGACTGTGAACTCACTGTTTGAAGTCGGTGAGGTTGCTGGTGAGTTTCACGACTTCCTGGGCTTTTGATCCACTGTACTGGACGACGCTCACCGAGGACTGGTTTGCTGCAAACTAGAAGAAAAAAAAAACAGAGCATGAGTTTTGGTCTGCGCGTGTCACCACCATGAGCGCACCTTGCTGCGCCCCCGCCGTTCTAATTAACTACACACAAACTGGAGGAGAGACTGCTGATCGCAGTCGAGACATGTTTAATTCACGTGTTTCTATTCTGAGGTTTGATCGTGAGGCAAGTGTAAAACCGTCCTGGAGGAATTTAAGATAAATGGGTCAAACAGCTGTCACACCACAGAGGCTGGGTGAGGCTGGGTGAGGCTGGGTGAGGACGAACGCCATGCTGTCAATCGTCAACACAGTAGTGCTGGGCGATATGGAAAAAATCATATATCACGATATGGACTTTTTTTTATATCACGATAACAATATATATCACGATATATACAACACGATGTGTGTGTGTGTGTACAGGAAAAATTTGGACCAAAGTAGAAAAGGAGTTAATAATAATAATAATTATAATAAATTTAATTTATAACGCACTTTTCATTAATAAAAATCTCAAAGTGCTACAAAGTGCTACAAAAGCAAAAATCAAATAAAACAAGTGATAAAATCAAGCAAAATTTGAGTTTCTACTTTGGTCCAAATTTTTCCTGCAGGTGGCGGTAAAACAACGGCTGCTAATAAAACCCACGAAGAAGAAATCCGCTCTGGAAGCTGGAGTAAACAAGGCAAGAAACAGAAAAGAGAAAACGTTGCGTTTGATTGCGGTTCTGTTGTGTCTCTGGTCTGTTTTGTATTGGTTAACTGGACCCGAGTTCGGACTCGGTTGGACTCTGGGTTCGTGTCCTCTGGACCCATTTTGTCTCCGAGTTTCAGCGGAGCGAAATAATGGAAGCTAACAAGGTGAGCTTCCCCCTCTTTTTGGTAAAAGTTATTCTTCTTGGGCTGCCTGTGCAGCTGTTTTCTCCTTGTTGAGACACCGGCTTCATGCGCCTGCGGCTCTGTTGCTCTCGAGTTTAACAACGTAAAGCATGTGTCGCAAACCCGCGCGTGCGTCAAACATAAAGCAGCGCCGTCATCTCGCAAAACCACAATATGAAGCTTCTTTGCGACAGTTATTTTTTTATTCTTATTTATCACGATAGAGACGATAGAAGGAAAGTAGCACGATAGACACGTTTCTATCGTCCCCACGATATATATCGTCATATCGCCCAGCACTACAACACAGTATAAACTCATAGGAGAGACATTACCTTGACCTGGTGGTTTTTAATCAGCCTGTCGATAACTGTGATGATGAAGTCTTTGGCGAGGGCAAAGTTTTTGTCACCGATACTCTCTGAGCTGTCCACGATGAAGGCCAGGTCTACAGGTGCACACTTGCACTCTGAACACACAAAATACATGTACAAATAAAAATCAACGCCTATCCATCGGTCGCATGCAACAGTGCAAGCTCCCACACTTAAAGTATGTGTTGTAGATGACTATCAGCTACTACCACATCACACCTGAGCTTAACATCTGTAAAATTCACTAAGTTGTAGCCATTTGTGTGTCCACTAAAATCAGTTGTCTGCGGTGACCATCTTGAATTGGACTGACTCCAAAAACTAATGAGGTGTAGCTGTTCAACGTTCAGAGAGTTAATGGCAGTCAAGCTGTTGATGAGATGTTTTGCTAAAAGACAAGCAGTGATAATGGCAAAGCTCAACAAGTGGTGCGCTTCAACGTTTGTAGTGTTCCAGTTTTCTTGGACTGGAATTGAACAGGAACTGAAAGTAGACCTTAAAGTTGTTTGTGCAAAATTTTCGAATGACACTGTTTGTGTGTGTGTGTGTGTGTGTGTGTGTGGGGGGGGGGGTCTTGTCCTAAGCGGTGCAGAGTGATGTATCCTGGAGAGTAGAGGGAGCAATTTTATCCCCCAACAGGTGCAAAGGAGGAGCCGGGGGGTGGCCAATGGTGGCCTTAGAAACAATAGATTAATCTGTGGCCACCCCAGTCGTTTGAGGAAAATGTTATTTTAAGCCAAATAAACACTAGAAAACATTTTCCTTAAAATGATAGGGGTGGCCAGTTTACATAAATATAAGGAGGTGGCCGTCCTGGATTTGACCTGGCAACCCAGTTTTTAATAGTGAGCTCTCTTACTTCTAATCTAGATGCAGCCACGCACCAAATCACTTATGTTTCTAGTTTTCATGTTCACAACATGCCAAAAACCTTTTAGTTCTTCTTCTATGTGTTGAGGACCAAGCTCTGATGCCAGCACAACATGTCTGACTTTTAGTTTTGTTGGTCCATTAGCTCTGCTGGCCTTCTTCAATTTGGTTGATTCCAAAGTGAATCACTTGTAGATGGAGTGATTCCTTGTTGAAAGGTTATTAAAACCCATTCACTGGTATATGAGATATTTTGCTAACAGACACACAAGCACACATTTACAAATGTTCTGGCCTTTCTGTGGTTGGCAGTAAAAATTAAAATGTCAACAGAGTGCAAGTAATAATTTAGAAAAGACTCCAAACTTACCACAACAAGCTGGGAGGTGATTCAAAGAGGATGAAAAGAAACCACACGTCAGTATGAATGAAAACACAACCTGCTTTGATTTCTAAATGACATGTTTAGCTTCAAGTCGCTGAGTTCAACAGGACAAAACGGTGGATCACTGTCAGTAAACAGGTTTAAGTGTGGATGGAAACAGTTTGACTTACAGCAGAGCTTCATGATGATATCCAGAATTTCACATTCCTGTGGAGAGGTGGAGCTCAGATAACAGGTCGGCATAATACGCACGCTAACAGCACAAAACGTTCAAACACAGAACACCGGCAGGTCCTGGAGGAAATGATCTCTAAAGAAAACTAAACTATGACCATTGTGATATTTTACTCAGAGGTTTGTGAAGGTTGACGAGTTTTAGAGTTCAGGAAATTGAACTTGGGCTGAAGGGAAATGAGGTGTGCGGTCTTTGACATCTGGTCTTACAACTGAAACGAGGGCGAAAGTTCACAGTAAACCAAGAGAGAACTTCTTATACTCACATCAGACCCTGGAGGTCCAGGCGGTCCAACAGGACCCTGAAGACAGACAGGAAGTAAACTCATGACAAGAAGATGGACATCCTTCCTCATAAAATATTCATTTGGTCTTTTTTACAAAAATGTGTTTGGTTTGACTTCAAGATAACAGAGTCAGCATAAGAGCGTTGTATTTGAATTGGAAATAAAAAGTTTTTTTTTCTTTGGTGAATCATTATCCCTGTGACTGGAAAACCAGATTCCCACATGAAGTGAGCCCACACCCACTCATGCATGTGTGCTCTGCTATCTTTGTGCAACAACGACCGACTCTTCCCAAAGTTCACGGCAGCAGCATTTTGTCTCTCCACTTTGCTGCACGAAAACCATCTGTTTCGCTTTAACACACATTAAAACTCCGTTTAAGAGCATTCTTCTCTGTAACAAACACACACAGTGTGGGAAAGATGAAGTCAAAAGCGAGACAGCTGTTAATTTTAGAGGAAAGAAATCGTCTCAAGAACAAATGATGCAAACGCTTTGTAGAAAATATGCAGGAAAGGCTCCGGCCAAATGGGAAGCAGAGGAAAGGAGGGAGATAAGAGTGGAAAAGAGACAGAAACGAAGAGAAAAATAATAAAGTTTGATAAATGGTTCGTCTTGGAAAAGAAGCCTCTCACAATCCCCATCATGGTTGATGAGTTTTTTCCACATTATCTAGCATGACCAGCCTCATTCGTTATCTCGTTAAAACAAATGGAACCGCTTTTTCTTTCCAAACTCAGGGAGTTGAATTCCTTTTTAATGCCTCATTAATTAGTCTGCTTTGCTTTTATGTGAAGTTCACTAAAGGTTACTCCGTTGCTGCTCTTAAATCAGGAGAAACTTTTGGTGAACGTGTATAAAACATGTCTGTGGAGTCGGAGTCATTCAGGTTCATGGTAGCCCCAAATGCATGATGGGAAAGGAGCCAAACACAAGACCGATGTTCTCTTTAACCACTTGGCTGAAACTGCTCACATCTGTGTTGGTTTAAAGTTTGCTAATGAAAAACACTGAGTTTAGTTTTTTAGACTAATACCTTTATGACAGTATGCAAGTGGTTAACACAGCAATAACACAACACGGCCACACCCCCAACTTTTGCACAACTTTTAACCCAAATACATTTTAAACACGTTAGTTTGATAGAAATCATCTTGGTTAAGATCGTGGTGGTGGTGGTGGTGGTGGTGGGAGGTAGCTACAAAAAACCCCGAACAGTTTTATGGATCCGGTTGTTAATAAGTGAATTTTTACTGTAAAGTTGCACATTCAAGATGATTGAGACACTTTTAGAGTCAGCCTCAAGGATCCGTTCAAAGTTTTGACCCCATTGTTTCATTTTTCATCTCTGTACAGTACAAGGAAGAAACTAAAACCAACATCATGGTTAAATGTATAATATCTATTCCTAAAATATTGTTTCCAGTTCAACACAACAAACGTGTGGTCACAGTATTCCCTAAGCCTGCATCAGTGACTCCACTGAGACGTGATGTTTCGAAGCAGTACGTGAATTTTTACTGGGACTCTCACTGATTCGGTGCTTACAAAACCAACATGAGTCTAAAATTGTGAGCAGTGTGCAAAGTACATAACATGTGAATGTCTTATGAGTTACGTTGCTGCAAGTTGGTCCCAAAGTGTCCAGAAATTAGGTCTCAATGTGTTCGCATTTTATTCTCACCGTGTTTGCAGTTTTGTGCTCTCTGAATATTAGATACTGTTTTCTGTCTCCAGTGAGTCACAATGAAGCTGTTCAGCTCCCAGGTACATATTTGAATATAAAATATGATTGTTACTTTATTCTGCCTAAAAGGAAGTTTTTCTTCTTTAAGTTTATTAACAGCAGAGCAGTTCTTCAGTTATAGATGTAAATGTTTAAACAGGACATTTAATCTCTGATTAATGAAACAAAGGTGAGCACATGTTCCCAACGGGCTCCAGACATTTCAATTTCATAAAAATGAGACAAACAGTGTTTTCTGAAAACAAAGAGCACTCTACAGCTGCACATGAACATGAAGTCATGATGGCAACATTATTTAATGCCATGATGAAAATAAATCCTACAGTTTATTTCATACACAAGAAAAAGCAAATGAAGAAAACAGCTGGACCGACAGACTAATGATTGGATGAATGGATGGATGTATGGATGAATAGATGTATGGATGGACAGATGAATGGATGGATAGATGGATGGATGGGCGGACAGATGGATGAATGGACAGATGGATGAATGATTGAATGAATGTATAATTAGATTAATGGATGATTGGATGCATGAATGTGCAGATGGATGAATGATTGTATGGATGATTAGATGGATGGATTGATGGATGGATGATTGGATGGATGACTAGATGGATGGACATATTGATTTTTATAAAACACTTGAATGTGAGTTCACTAATGAGACAAACTGACATCAGACACCTTCAGCAGTAATTATAAATAAAATCCTCACATCCACGCCTGTTTACTGCAGTTTTTAAAACATGAAAAACATTCTAGACTCATGTGATCATACAATATATTCTGTTTTTCTGGAAGCTGCTCACACACTGCTGTGTGAGGACAGCAGCCTCTTCCTCATCTGACCTTGAAGAACCTTCAGCACAAACACATGCAAACACTCAGAATCGGATCCACAGTGGTCTTACCGGGTTGCCCTCGGGTCCTCTGTGACCTTTGGCCCCTTTAGATCCGGTAGGCCCTGGTTGATTGTTCTGTGGAGAGAAACAAGATGAACTTCAGTACAGTTCAGAACAATCCATCTGTAGTGAAGAGAAACAAGATGTTGCACAACAGGACAGTTTTGTTTCCATGAAGACACAGAAGAGTTCACCATGACTGCAGTAAACATGGCTCTGTGCCTGAAGAATGCAATGAACAATACATTTTTAATAAAGTCTGGATGCTGTTTGGTGCCCGGCTGAGCATGAAAGTTCATGACAATATCAGAGCATGAAGAGCTTTGTTTACGTCTTTGTGTGGTTTAGTAGGAACAAAATAAGGTCAATGGTGGCCTTAGACACCATAAATTCATCTTTGGCCACCCCAATAATTTGATGAAACTTTAACTTTAAGCAATATAAAAACTAGAAAGCACAGTTTCTTCAAATGATTGGGGTGGTTAGTTTATTTATATATATATATATATTTTTATATATATATAAATATATATATGATGTATATATACATCATATACTGTATATATATATAGGCTCCAGGGGTGAATGAGATTCGTCCTGAGTTCCTTAGGGCTCTGGATGTTGTGGGGTTGTGTTGGCTTACGCAACTCTGCAATATCGCGTGGACATCAGGGGCAGTTCCCTTGGATTGGCAGACTGGGGTGGTGGTTCCCCTATTCAAAAAGGGGGACCGTAGGGTGTGTTCCAACTATAGGGGGATCACACTCTTAAGCCTCCCCGGGACGGCCGTGGTGTAGTGGTAATGGCAGTCGTCTCCCGATCGGAAAGTTGGCGGTTCGACTCCCGGGACCCGCACCATGTGTCGTTGTGTCCTTGGGCAAGACACTTAACCCTGAGTTGCTCCCGGTAGGACTGGAAAGCACCTTGCATGGTAGTCTGCCGCCACCGGTTTATGAATGTGTGTAGCATTCAATATATGTGTAGCACTTTGAGATTTTCAGTAATGAAAAGTGCGTTATAAATTGAATTAATTATTATTATTATTATTAAGGTCTATTGCTGGGTTGCAATCACGTGACCCGGAAGTGGCGCGAAATTCAGATGCGGGGCAGGAAGTGATTTTCCCCAGTTCAAAACACAGCAGAATGGATTACAGCAAGTATGCCAAAGCCCTAAATAAACTGGCGAGGACGAGTTTTGGGTTAACCATTTAGGATCAAAAGAAGCTTTAAATGGTTGTCGACTTGTTTCTGCCCGGGTGAGTAGTGAGATGTATTATTTATTTAGTAATTAGCCTATGCTAACTACGCTATCGCTAATGCTAACAACAAGTTTAGTTAGCCCCCTGTTATTTCTATGTGCGTGGATCTACTTAAAAATAATATATTTAGCTTCTGTAAAGCCAAATTCGTGCTGGAGTTGTATGTGTTAACGTTGAGTCATATGCATTTCTACACTGTAGGTCAGAGATCTACAGTAACTCCATTAAAAAGGTAAGTTAATGTACTGAAAATATTATGATTTTTTTTGTTTTGATAA
>JBBPBX010020599.1:0-25478 GCA_038048925.1 Garcialebias charrua | reverse complement strand
GTGTATTTTACAAAGGCTTATTAAAGAAGATTAACATGAAGCAAAAGATGTAAACTCAGTTATTATTGAAACCTCTCGGACTGCAAAGCGTTCATGCAATACCGCTGCAGCTCTACAGGTACGTGGTGTTCACTTCATGACAAATTGAGGTTACTGATTGGTCAGTTGCTGACGTGCCAACTGGATTGATTGACAGGTGGTGGGACTCGTGCAAAAAAAAAATATATATAAATTTGATTGGCTTGTTTGAGACTGTCGTCTTTTATTCCATATTTATTCAATATTTTGGTGAATCTAAGGTTTGAGAACTGTTTCCTTACACAGTCCTAATGATGGTTTCTTTATTTTTCAGGGGCGCTGAGTTTAAAGTTAAAGAGGCTAAAATCACCACTGAAACCAGTTCATATTTATCATTTACTTTTAAACCCTTTGTGTGATTTATAAGTGTGTTCTGTCAAAAGAAAATGTTATTCAGTGGTAGGAAGCTGCCGAGGGATGGTGGAAAGTCTGTGAAAATAAAATGTAAAAATATTAATTATTAAAGTTGTTTAAAAAAATACATAAATTATCTACTCTGTTGTGTAATCCATGTACTGTATGTTCCGGGTGAAAAGTCGCACCGCCCTATATGTCGCAAAGTCCAATTGTGTCCAATAAAGTGGAAGAATCCATAAACGTGTCGCACCTCCGTATACGTCGCATCTATTATGCGTCACCGCTGACGCGTCGCGTATGTTTCGCGTCACCGCCCTGCTGCATATGGCAGCCACGGGAGCGAGCGAGCACGGAAGGACTTTACAAGATTAACACGGTAAAAACAATTCAGTTCAGACCTACCGGTACCTCCTGAGTTCAGGAGGCCGGGCTGCGACAGAGTGAGTCCGAGCAGAGGAGCCTTTTTTGGACACATGAGCTGGGGACGGTCGGTGGACCCTAGCGGCCAAAAGTGGTACTGCTGCCCCTTGCGGCCGAAAGTGGTACTGCTCCATTTTTTTTCGTCAGAATGAATGGAAAGTGTCGTATCTCAACCAAAGATTGGTCTAAAAATATGGGGAAAAAAATCAATAAATATGTCGCTTCGCCCCATAAGTCGCAGGGCATGAAAATTAGTAAAAAGAACTGTGACTTATAGGCCGGAAAATACGGTAGTTAAATTATGGTAGTCAGGCCAACTAACAATAAAGTCAATGGGAGGAATCAATGAATGATTCTTCAAAGGAAATTTTTATATAGTAATGAGGACAGCTTGGCGGGCCAACTTTGGGCACCCCTGGGGTAGAAGCTGTTCCTCAGTCTAGTGGTTCTACACTTAATGCTTTTCAACCTTTTGCCTGAGTGGAGCGGGGCAAAGCGTGTGTGTGCTGGGTGAGTGGGGTCCTACATGATGCATTTTGATATGCAAGAAATAATATTTTGGCTACATCAGGCATACTGGAGACCCCAATAAATGATTTGACTTCATTACAACACATAGCTGGCTAAAGAAGACTCACCTGAAACAGTCTCCAGTTCTAGGTCTGACATATGTTCAGCTGTCCTTGTGTCAGAACTATCGTCTGCTGCTTGTTTTCTATCTGAGCCTTCCTTGTTTCCAACAGAAATAACCTCCTTGGATGAAGAAAGATCCTCTGCTTGGACTGGAACTGAATCGCCCAAAGAACCTAGACAGGGAGGAAATAGCACAATCATTGGCTGCAAAAGTTGTTTTCTGTGACTGTCCCACAGAATGATGGAGACGGACACGACAGGAGACAGATCCATAATTATACTACAAAGTACCTGAGCCAGTCTCTGTTGAGGCCTGGATGGAAGATATTGTTAGTGATGCTGACTCCTCCTCTGCAGTGACACCGACAACCATCTCATCAGAAACGGACTCGTCTGATTCCACTTGGTCCTCCGGGACCGTAAAGATCTGAGCCGAAGAGCCTGGACTCGATTCCGCAGTAGACTAGCATGTAAATCAGAGAAAACAAACACTTTTATCTGCATGTCTGTGTGCGTACTTGTAGAGACAGATTTTATAATAATAATAATAATAATATAATAAACTTTATTTGTATAGCACCTTCCACAATGCCTTGCATTGACCAAGGTGCTTAACAGGATAAAAAGAAGAATAAACGGGAACAATAAATCAATGAAAATAGAATAAGAAACCACAGCGATAAAAGAAGGCAATGGAAATAAAAAATGCTACATACTAAAATAACACAAGTAATAAAAGTTACACACAGAAAGCTTTTTTGAACAAGTGAAATAAAAATGCAATTGAAATAAAGATGCTACATACTAAAATACAAAATAATAAAAGTTACACACTGAAAGCTTTTTTGAACAAGTGGGTCTTCAGTTTGGTTTTGAACAGAGTCGGATCGGAGGTGGCACGCAGCTCAAGGGGGAGGCTGTTCCAGGCTTTTGGGCCGGCGACAGAAAATGACCGGTCTCCCCATTGTTTGTACCTCGAGCGAGGCACCTCCAGCAGGTGTTGACTGGCAGATCGTAAGTCCCTGCCAGGCTGATGGACTTTCAGAAGTTCTGAGATGTAGAGGGGAGCAAGTCCATTCAGAGCTTTGAAAACAAACAGCAGCAACTTGAACTGTATCCTGAACTGAACTGGGAGCCAGTGTAGAGAGGACAGGACAGGAGTGATGTGTTCATATTTTCGTGTGTTGGTCAAAAAGCGCGCGGCAGAGTTCTGTACAAGCTGTAAACGGGAGATGGAGGATTGATTAATGCCAAGATACAAAGCATTACAATAGTCAAGTCTGGAGGTCACAAAGGCATGGATGGCCTTCTCCAGATCACCACGACTAAGAAATGACTTGACTTTGGAGAGCAGACGGAGTTGGAAAAAGCTGGTCTTGACAACAGAACTGATCTGTTTATCAAACTTTAAATTGGTGGACAGAGTATCTGCACTGAAAAACAACTCACCCACAAAATGCAATGTACTTTCAGTTGAATTACAAACTGTATATTTTATTGTTAGGTAGTCTATGCAGTGTTACAGTCTGTATAAAAATATTTAGGAAAATTAAAGACCTAGCATTGCTTGAAGTAATGCATATCACTCACTGCCTTTAAAGCCAGAGTTGTAAACCAAGTACATCTTATGAGTAGAAATTAAAAATACCATTGAACACAATCTCCTGTAATACAGTGATATCCTGCAGGAGCAGTTAGGAGCTGGAGTATGTGCTGTGAAGACCTGGGGCCTCATGTACAAAGACTTGCGTGGATTTCTTACTGAAAAGTGACGTACGGTCAAATCCAGAAAAGTGTCTACGCACAAAAAAGTCCAGATTTATCAAACTGTGCGTACACCGGTATCCACGCACATTCCTTTTGTACATCACAATCAACGTGGAATTGAGCGCACATGAGAGAGTGGCCGACTCCGCCTTTGACACGCCTCCGTATAAATATGCAAAGTCATTTAAATATGCCATGCACGACAGGAATGTCGTCTCTGCTCCATTGCAAATCATGTCGGAACGTGGAAAAAAGAGGAACTTCACGGACTGTGAACAGGAATCACTTCTGAGTGAGGCAGAGAAGCACGGAAAAAGGCTTTATTTGGCACGCTCAGCGCAAAACAAACCATCCACTTTTAAATAAGAAGTTGACCAAGCTGCTCTTACATGCCTGTATAGGTTAGTGGTGAGCGCGCACGCCCTTCGTCCCAAAGGTCGTGAGATCGACTCCCGCATGGTACAACGTCTTTTTTATTTTGTTCATTCCAGATTTAAAGAACACAGGAAAACTATTTAATGAAACAACAAGAAATAGAACAATACATGAAATGAAAGGAAGCAGACGATTTCTTGTTTTGTAAATAGTTTTCATGTGTATTTAAATCTGGAAGGAAAAAAAAAAGAAAAACGTTGTACCATGCGAGATTCGAACTCATGACCTTTGGAACTAAAGGCAAGCACGCTACACACTGACCTAAACGTAGGCATATTGGTACAGCTTGGTTAACTTCTTATTTAAAGAAATCACATCTCATTGTTGTCAATATCGTTGCCACTATTTGGCGCATGCTTTTATATCCACTCATCTAATTGCGTCCATGTGGATGTAATAATCGTTAATCATGTGTGTTTGGTGGGATTAATGATTGTTTTCACATCATGGACACAGTTTCTCAGAATCACCTGTAAGTGTCGCCAAAGGAACAAAGACCACAGAAACGTGCGTACGCCAACAGGGGAGCTTGCGTGGAGGTGCGCAGATATTCACGTTCAGTTCAGTTTTGATACATACGGGGTTTTGCGTGGATAGTGACGTGCGCACGGTTTTTGTGCGTGCGCACGGTTGATACATGAGGCCCCTGGATACTACCACCACACACTTTTAGCTAGGTATCAGAAAAATTCATTCATTCATTCAACCTTTATTTAGTCAGGTAAATCATTTGAACCTCATGGGCTCATTTACGAAAGCGACCTGCTAAAACTAAAGAACAATGAACAGCAGTGGTAGAATTTCCTTAAACAATAAACAATAAACAAACAAACAAAAAACAATAGAAAACAAAAGAGAGAAAAAAACAAAAGAAAGTTTTTTTTTTTTTTTTTTTTTAACAAAGTATCAAAAAACTAGCAAGGTATCAGAAAAATATAACAGATCTTACGCATTTCTGTGTAATCTAAAGCTGATTCGGTGTACCGGTAAATCATGGTTTTAGGATTCAGAATCAGCCAGACGACAAGTAAAAAAAAATGTTTTATTGATATTAGCTGCTGGAGGGAGTCTGGTAGTGTTGTGTGATACTGCAAAATTTGGTATAGATCTGATAGCAAGTAAATACAGGTACAGTATCACCGCTACTGATACTAATACCGGTACTTTTAAAATAATTACGGTGAATTTTGATGATGTTTAAGTGTTTTGTGATTTTTCCTTTGGATCATTTATTAGTTAAAACCCAGGATAGAATTAGGCAAAGTTTATACGTAGATAAAAAATACTTTATTATAATAAAAGATTTTTCTTTTCTTTTTTTCTGAAAAATAGAACAGTAACAACCCCTCCCTGGGCTGCCACCTTACCGTGGTGGAGGGGTTTGAGTGTCCCAATGATCTTAGGAGCTATGCTGTCAGGGGCTTCATGCCCCTAGAAGGGTCACCCAAGGCAGACAGGTCCTAGGTGAGGGACCAGACAAAGTGCAGCCCAAAAACCCCTTATGATGAGTACAATTAATGGATACAATGTTCCCTCGCCCGGACGCGGGTCACCGGGGCCCCACTCTGGAGCCAGGCCCGGAGGTGGGGCACGTTGGCGAGCGCCTGGTGGCCGGGCTTTTACCCATGGAGCTCGGCCGGGCACAGCCCGAAGAGGAGACGTGGGTCCCCCTTCCCATGGGCTCACCACCTATGGGAGGGGCCAAAGGGGTCGGGTGCAATGTGGGATGGGTGGTGGCCGAGGGCGGGGACCCTGGCGGTCTGATCCTCGGCTACAGAAGCTGGCCATTGGGACATGGAATGTCACCTCTCTGGTGGGGAAGGAGCCTGAGCTAGTGTGTGAGGTTGAGAGGTTCCGGCTAGAAATAGTCGGACTCACCTCAACGCATGGCTCTGGAACCAGTTTCCTTGAGAGGGGTTGGACACTCTTCCACTCTGGAGTTGCCCCTGGTGAGAGGCGCCGAGCAGGAGTGGGCATACTTGTTGCCCCCCATCTTGGTGCCTGTACGTTGGGGTTCACCCCGGTGAACGAGAGGGTAGCCTCCCTTCGCCTACGTGTGGGGGGACGGGCTCTGACTGTTGTTTGTGCCTATGCGCCAAACGGCAGCGCAGATTACCCACCCTTTTTGGAGTCCTTGGAGGGGGTATTGGAGAGTGCACCTCCTGGGGACTCCCTTGTTCTACTGGGGGACTTCAACGCTCACGTGGGCAATGACAGTGAGACCTGGAGGGGTGTGGTTGGGAGGAACGGCCCCCCTGATCTGAACCCGAGTGGTGTTCTGTTATTGGACTTCTGTGCTCGTCATGGATTGTCCATAACGAACACCATGTTCAGGCATAAGGGTGTACATATGTGCTCTTGGCACCAGGACACCCTAGGTCGCAGTTCGATGATCGACTTTGTTGTCGTCTCATCTGATCTGCGGCCGCATGTCCTGGACACTCGGGTGAAGAGAGGGGCGGAGCTGTCCACTGACCACTACCTGGTGGTGAGTTGGCTCCGATGGTGGGGGAGGATGCCGGTCAGACCTGGCAGACCCAAACGTATTGTGAGGGTCTGCTGGGAACGTCTGGCAGAGTCTCCCGTAAGACGGAGCTTTAACTCCCACCTCCGGGAGAGCTTTGAACACGTTCCGAGGGAGGCGGGGGACATTGAGTCCGAGTGGGCCATGTTCCGCGCCTCTATTGTCGAGGCAGCTTATCAGAGTTGTGGCCGCAAGGTTGTTGGTGCCTGTCGTGGTGGCAACCCTCGAACCCGGTGGTGGACACCGGCGGTGAGGGATGCTGTCAGGCTGAAGAAGGAGTCCTATTGGGCCTTTTTGGCCTGTGGGACCCCGGAAGCAGCAGATAGGTACCGACAGTCCAAGCGGCATGCGGCTCGGGTGGTTGCTGAGGCAAAAACTCGGGCGTGGGAGGAGTTCGGAGAGGCCATGGAGAATGACTTCCGTACGGCTTCGAGGCGATTCTGGTCCACCATCCGACGTCTCGGGGGGGAAAGCGGTACGCGACCAACACCATTTATGGTGGGGATGGCGTGCTGTTGACCTCAACTCGGGATGTTGTGAGTCGGTGGGCGGAATACTTCGAAGACCTCCTCAATCCTACTGGCACATTTTCCACTGAGGAAGCGGAGCCTGGGGACTTTGGGTCAGGCTCTCCAATGGGTCACCGAGATGGTTAAAAAGCTCTGCGGTGGCAGGTCTGGGGTGGATGAGATTCGCCCAGAGTTCCTTAGGGCTCTGGATGTTGTGGGGTTGTGTTGGCTTACGCGACTCTGCAATATCGCGTGGACATCGGGGGCAGTTCCCTTGGATTGGCAGACTGGGGTGGTGGTTCCCCTATTCAAAAAGGGGGACCGTAGGGTGTGTTCCAACTATAGGGGGATCACACTCTTAAGCCTCCCTGGTAAGGTCTATTCAGGGGTTCTGGAGAGGAGGGTCCGTCGGATAGTCGAACCTCGGATTCAGGAGGAGCAGTGTGGTTTTCGTGCTGGTCGTGGAACACTGGACCAGCTCTACACCCTCAGCAGGGTCCTGGAGGGTGCGTGGGAGTTTGCCCAACCAGTTTACATGTGCTTTGTGGACTTGGAAAAGGCATTCGACCGCGTCCCTCGGGGGGTTCTGTGGGGGGTACTCCGGGAGTATGGGGTACCAGGCCCATTGATATGGGCTGTTAGGTCCCTGTACGACCGGTGTCAGAGCTTGGTCCGCATTGCCGGCAGTAAGTCAGGCTCGTTTCCAGTGAGAGTTGGACTCCGCCAAGGTTGCCCTTTGTCACCGATTCTGTTCATAACTTTTATGGACAGAATTTCTAGGCGCAGCCAAGGTGTTGAGAGGATCCGTTTTGGTGGCCTTAGAATCGCTTCTCTGTTTTTTGCAGATGATGTGGTCCTATTGGCTTCATCAGATCGTGATCTACAGCTTTCGCTGGAGCGGTTTGCAGCCGAGTGTGATGCGGCCGGGATGAGGATCAGTTCCTCCAAATCCGAGGCCATGGTCTTGAGCCGGAAAAGGGTAGCATGCCCTCTCCGGGTCGGGGAGGAGGTCCTGCCCCAAGTGGAGGAGTTTAAGTATCTTGGGGTCTTGTTCACGAATGAGGGAAAACTGGAGCGTGAGATCGATAGGCGGATAGGTGCAGCGTCTGCAGTGAAGCGGGCGCTGTACCGGTCTGTCGTGGTGAAGAGAGTCAGAGTCAGAGTCAGAGAGTCTTTATTGTCATTTGCACCGCATGTGGTACATGAGATGAAAACGAGATTATGTACACGAGGTCCCAGTTACATCCAACAACAAATGAAAGAGAAAAACAGTAATAACATCGAGAACTAACTAAGAAAAACATCAACTAGTAATACACTAAGCCTAATATAGTGGGAATAAACAGCAGCACGAACATGAGTTTGTATGAGCAGATGGTCACAGATGAACACAGATGAACACAGCAACAAGAAAACATATCAGCATCAGCATGATGTGATATTTTGCAGTGTTTATTTTAATTTTATTTTTATTTATTCATGAGTCTAACAGCCTCAGGGTAGAAGCTGTTCCTCAGTCTAGTGGTTCTACACTTGATGCTCCTCAACCTCCGTCCTGAGGGGAGTGGGGCAAAGAGTGAGTGTGCTGGATGAGTGAGGTCTTTCATGATACAGGTGGCTCTTTTCCTGCAAGAGAGAGCTGAGTCGAAAGGCAAAGCTCTCAATTTACCGATCGATCTACGTTCCCACCCTCATCTATGGTCATGAGCTTTGGGTTGTGACCGAAAGAACGAGATCTCGGATACAAGCGGCTGAAATGAGTTTTCTCCGCAGGGTGTCTGGACTCTCCCTTAGAGATAGGGTGAGAAGCTCAGTCATCCGGGAGGGACTCGGAGTAGAGCCGCTGCTTCTCCACATCGAGAGGAGCCAGTTGAGGTGGCTCGGGCATCTGGTTAGGATGCCTCCTGGACGCCTCCCTGGTGAGGTGTTCCGGGCATGTCCCACCGGGAGGAGACCCAGAGGAAGACCCAGGACACGCTGGAGGGACTATGTTTCTCGGCTGGCCTGGGAACGCCTTGGGATTCCCCCAGAGGAGCTGCTCCAAGTGGCTGGGGAGAGGGAAGTCTGGGCCTCCCTACTTAGGCTGCTACCCCCGCGACCCGACCCCGGATAAGCGGACGGAAATGGATGGATGGATGGAGAACAGTAACAAAACAATTTTCCCCAGACCTTGTGATGGCTGGATTGTTTCCTTAAACAAAGTGCACAAAATGACCAGTCAAGAATAAATTAAAACATGTTCAGAAATTATAATTAAATAAAAATGATCCCTTCATTGCACTCCTTTTCTGGAGGGGGCGGAGCAAAGTTGCCTGCTCAGTGCTGTGACAGGAGCAGCACTTACAGTCGGCTCGCATCTTTGATGAAACCACAGCAGTGCATACAGGAGAGAAACTGAAACTAAAGTATTGATATCATCATACTGGTATTGATCAATATCAATACCCGTGTTGGTATGGATATTCAGATCGATCCTCCCACCACTAGAGTCAGGATTCAGCTGTGGTGACAGGACCTCACAGGCAGGGAGAGAGACACCTGTCAGAGCTTCTCAAGTAGATGAGGTGGGGGCCACCAGTTGGACCTGGGCAGGATGACGTCAGTTGAAGATCAGAGCTGTGTCAAATGTGATCAGAGGGGTAATCCAAAGACAAGGTCCAGGCGTAGAGGTGGGGGTCATACACGGGGAGTCAGAGTTCCAATAACAAGTGCAAAGAGTCAAACCAAAATCCAGAATATTCGTAGGGATAACAAGTACCGGTAGTTAAAACCAGGTTCAGATGAGCAGAGCAGAAACAGATGGACGGCAGGCAGAGCGCTAAATCCCAGAGATGAGGCGTGAAGTCGAACCCAAAAGAACAAATCTTGAGAGTCAGGCATGAACGTGAACAGGAACGAGATGGCTGGATATCATAAACCATGAAAGGTAAGATAATCTGGCAGAGAACTAGAGAGAATGGAGCGCTTAAATAGTGCAGGTAACCGGTGCAATGAAACGGGGTTGATGAGCTGAAATGCAGAGTGGGCGTGGCAGAGTGACTAGAGCAGCAGAAACAGGACATGGAGAGCTGTGATCGAGGCAGGGGACAGAGGACGTGATCATGACGTTAGGAGCGGTCTTACAGTAAATTGGACTGCGTCTCAAAGTTTAATTGAAATCCATCCAGTGCTTCATGACTTACAGTGAGGAAAATAAGTTTTGAACACCCTGTGACTTTGCAAGTTCTCCCACTTAGAAATCATGGAGGGGTCTGAAATTTTCATCTTAGGTGCATGTCCACTGTGAGAGACATAATCTAAAAAAAAAATTTTTTAATCCAGAAATCACAATGTATGATTTTTTTTTTAATTTTTATTTGTGTGTTACTGCTGCAAATAAGTATTTGAACACCTGTGAAAATCAATGTTAATATTTGGTACAGTAGCCTGTGTTTGCAGTTACAGAGGTCAAATGTTTCCTGTAGTTTTTCACCAGGTTTACTCACACTGGAGCAGCAGGATTTTGACCCATTCCTCCACACAGATCTTCTCTATCAGTCAGGTTTCTGGGCTGTTGCTGAGAAACACAGAGTTTGAGCTCCCTCCAAAGATTTTCTTTTGGGTTTAAGTCTGGAGACTGGCTAGGCCACTCCAGAACCTTGATCTGCTTCTTATGGAGCCACTCCTTGGTTCTCCTGGCTGTGTGCTTCAGGTCATTATGTTGGAAGACTCAGCCACGACCCATCTTCAATGCTCTGAGGGAAGGAGGTTGTTCCCCAAATCTCACAATACATGGCCCTGGTCATCCTCTCCTTAATACAGTGCAGTCATCCTGTCCCATGTGCAGAAAAACACCCCAAATCATGTTGCTTCCACCCCCATGCTTCACAGTAGGGATGATTTTTTGGGATGGTACTCATCATTCTTCGTCCTCCAAACACAAGTGAGTGGAATTAAGACTAAAAAGTTATATTTTGGTCTCATCTGACCACGGAACTTTCTCCCATGACTCCTCTGGATCATCCAAATGGTCATGTGTGTTGATTTAAGCAGGGGAACCTTCTATACCATGCATGATTTTAAACTATGACGTCTTAGTGTATTACCCAGAGTAACCTTGGAAACAGTGGTGCCAGCTCTTCAGGTCATTGACCAGCTCCTCCTGTGTAGTTCTGGGTTGATTCCTCACATTTCTTAAGATCATTGATATGCCACGAGATGAGATCTTGCATGGAGCCCCAGTCCGAGGGAGATTACCAGTCGTGTTTAGCTTCTTCCATTTTCTAATACTTGCTCCAACAGTTGATCTTTTTTCAACAAGCTGCTTGGCAATTGCCCCGTAGTCCTTTCCAGCCTTGTGGAGGTCTACAATTTTGTCTCTGGTGTCTTTGGACAGCTCTTTGGTCTTAGCCATGTTAGTAGTTGGACTCTTACTGATTGTGTGGGATAGATGGGTGTCTTTATGCAGCTAACAACCTTAAACAGGTGCTTGACATTTTTTGCCATCTCCACATAATTGCATTCAGTTTTTATTCACAATTTGTTAAGTGTCCCAACTTATTTGGAATCCAGTTTGTAGAATAATAAGTGGAGGTGGACTTTTTAGAGGTGGACTAACAGGTCTTTGAGGGCCAGAATTGTTGCTAATTGGCAGGTGTTCAAATACTTATTTGCAGCAGTAACACTCAAATAAATTGTTAAAAAATCATACATTGTGATTTTCGATTTTTTAAAAATGTTTTATTATGTCTCTCACAGTGGACATGCACCTAAGATGAAAATTTCAGACCCCTCCATGATTTCTACATGGGAGAACTTGCAAAGTCACAGGGTATTCAAATACCGGTACTTATTTTCCTCACTGTATTTTGTAAGCAGGGTTGATGCCAACAGGTGACACTGTCCTCAGGTTTTAGACAAAGATGATACAAAATGTGTTGTGCTCGATACGTGTAAAAGTGTCTGTTATTGACATTTTTGTGATTACTACGGTCTGCTGGTTAAGTTAAGTACAAAAGTTAATTTATCGTATAAGTCAACCAAATGACTAATTTCTTTGAGTGTAATTACAACGTGTTTAGTGGTTCACAAGATATTTAGCAAACAAACAGAGTTGATTCCAATAGCTCATGTCAAAGTTTTAGCTGCCCAAGAAGAACAGAGAACCAGAACTTTGGACCACTTCAGAGGCACAACACTGCCTTTATAAACTTCACAAAGACAGCCATATAGCAGAATAGACCTAAAATAATTTATAAATAGATTTGGGGATTAGAAAAGAAAAGGTTGGAGATTGCTAAAATATGTTTAAAATACTCCCTAAACAGTGACAGGAGTGTATTTGCTACAAAGACAAATCCCAAAAAGTTCACGACAAGTGCAGTGACGCACAGCACCATGATGTGGGGACAACTCTCATAGCCATGGCCTGAGAAATGAGAACTGGAGTATTGAAGGTTGGTGCTACATACAGGTGTGTGTGATTAATTAAAACTTGTTTACATATTCCAGAAAACTTGGGCTGAATGCAAGTTCACCTTTCAGAACACAAAATATTCAGATAAAACAAAACTTAAATGGGTTGTGACAAAACATTTAAAAATAAAAAGGACATGATGTCTCTAATTTAAATATTGGCGAATAACAGCAGAACCCAACCAGTTTAATGTAATGTGTTATGTAAAGTAATGTGTTGTGTATTGTCATCATTGTATGTTCCTATACAATGGCAAAATTGGCTCTCTGCATTTAACCCATCCACCACCAGGTGATGCAGTGAGCAGCTATTGAAGGCACCTGGGGAGCATATGGGGATAAGGTGTGCTGCTCAGAGACACCACAAGGCGTGCAATGACTGGGGATCGAGCCTGGGACATTCTGGTCCTGAGTTGGCTGCCGTGCCTCTACCCCATCTCAGCCCCATGAAAGGATCTACAACCATTGAACATACAAATGTATTTTGTTAAAATAAATAGTTGTTATAATTTAAAGGAAACAGATATTTTTGTAAAGACGAGGTATAGAACAAGTTTAAAGAGTAGGTCTACTATAATGAGGGAAATTGGTTTATGGAATAGTTTGGATAATGATACAAAAAAGGAGAAATCATTACCGGTAGTTGTATTTAAGAAAAGAATCAAGAATGTATTGTTGATGAGTTATATTTAAGTTTGAGAAAATTGGGGAATTATAATGAATGATTGTGATAAGTTTTGTGGTTTGTTAATTGTATATTGTTTGAATTGATTGATTGTTTTGAATTGATATTGTTAAGAAGGGGCAGAAATTGCTGCCTTTCATTTTATGGGTATTTTTATTTTAATTGTTTTGAATATGTCCTGTTTTAAATTTAAATGAAATTAATAAAACAAACAAACAAACAAACAACGGCTTTGTCCAGAAAAATGGGCAGGTCGATGTGTGAGACTGACACATTTTTACAACTGCAACTGTGGAAAAAGTGCTGAAAATGCTTGATATGTTTTTAAAGCAACACGCTCTATCAACTGAAACCTGCACCTGTGTATGTGTGTGTGTGTGTGTGTGTGTACTTCAGTGACATTAAACACTAAGACATGATTCTTTCAACATACTGTACAAGGATCGTCAAAGGGCAAAGTGCAACCACAGATGATGAAGATAACAAAAAGGGTTTTTTCAAGTGAGTAATAACAAAAAGAGGAAATCTGTAAGTGGGGAACAAGTTGACATGTCAGAAACTGAATAAGTGTTTTTGTTTTAGTCACAAAGGATCAAAATGTTTAAAAGTGTTGTTTTAAAACTTGCTGCGTAAATCTGCAGATTATTATCATAAAGTAAACGACGTTGTTTCCAACCTGTGTCTGTTTGGCAGCGGGCGTCATGGTGGAGAGCAGAGAGGAGGCTGCAGCATGGCTCCACTGTCCTGCAGCGTACACATTCTTTCCCGTCACCTTCACAGCACAAAACACAGAAGAGTGAAAACAGCCCCATCTAACATTAACAAGATCACAGTTTAAAAAAAACTAGTGCCACCTTAATAAATGGTATTAAAATAAATCGTTACCTTAAGCACGGCCACTGCTTGAGCTGGGTAGCAAACAGACGCTGCGGCACTCATCAGACTCAGAGGAACNAAACATGCTGCCATAATTCACTGAAAACACTCAGATTATATTTTCCTTCAGTAATAAAAAAAGTAAATATACTTCATGTCACTGGACGGTGTATAAAAAAATAAAAAAGGCATTTTGTGTAAATTTAATATTTGATGTTGAAAAAGGCAGTTCTGGTTGTGTTGTTTTACAGTGCAGTTCATTAACGCTCAAATATTTATCGATAAGAACGTGTTCATAAGAAGGCAGAGAGGAGAAAACCCAAGTAAAGTAAATAATAACGAGGGAATAAAGAGTTAAGAAGAAGTATGTACAAGTATAGTTTTCTGGTTTCATTCATCAAAGAGCCGCTCCAATAATACTGAATGGATTCATGGACACCAGGACTTTATCCAGAATTAAAATCCAGGAAAACTGTGTCCACAGCTGCTAACAAACAATCATTTAGAAAGTCTTTTGATGTTTCCACAGATAAATCAGTGTAACATGTACAGTGACACACGGACGTCCAGCCTTTTGGTCCAACACACACAAACAAACTTCATTTACACTCGTTCATAACGTTAAAGACGACAAGTTGTTGTCTTGACTCGAGGAGCGCTTGAACCCCATGGAGGAGCTGAAGTACATCTCCCTGTCAGCGCTGATGTCCTCATCATCATCGTCGTCATCATCATCGTGCAGGCTGTTGAGCAGCGGAGCGGAGGAGCTCTTACGCCTGCGTCGAGAGATTTAAAAACATGTGAACACAAAGAGTCGGCTCCTCCCAGGGACGCGGCTGCTCGTGGAGTTTACCGGAGTTCGTTGCGCAGAGCTTTGAGCTGGCTCTGCAGCTGCTCGTTGGCCTCCAGCTGCTCGTCCAGGTCTCGCTGCAGCTTCTTCTTGCCGTGCTCCAGTCGGTCGATCTCCTCCTCGGCCTCATCCACCTGCCTCTTTAAGGCTTTCAGACGAAGGTTCAACTACAAAAAATGTAAATAAAACAACTCCAGTTGGATTATTTTATTATTGATTAACAAATTAACAGGTTGTTATTCTCAGCCTTACAGAAACACAAACTGAAATAACTCTACAGTAAGAGGCGAGCTGCACAACTGTCGTTTAATTTGACGAGGCACCATATTTTCTGCCGTATAAGTCACATCTAAATATGTCTAATAAAGTGGGGGAAAAAAACATAAATACGTTGCATCTATTATGCGTCACCGCTGACAACCCAGAAATGTGGACCGGTGTTGTGCCAAAAATTGATTGGCTGCCAAATGGCGGCCGTGGGAGTGTGCACGGGTGGACTTTTAACAAGAATTTAACAAAATTAACACTTAAAAATAGGGATGCACCGATCCACATTTCTTACTTCCGATCGATACTTAAATCTGGGTATCGACCGATACCGATACTTTTCCGATCCGATACAGTTCAGGTATATGAGACTGTAATAATGAATTTCTTAAATGGAGAGCACATGTATTACACTATACAGCCAACCCCCGACCTACGACTCCACCGACCTACGGCCGCCCGGACCTACGAACGTATCATATTTAATAATTTAATATAAAATATTTAAAAAAATATATATATAAAAAAAATATTATTATTAAATTTTTTTTGTGTGTTTAAATGTTATTAATTTCATGTGTACAGCACTTTGTTGCAGCTGTGGTTGTTTTAAAGGCTTTATAAATAATATTTTTTAATAAAAATTAAAGAAATTATCTTTTTTTTAATGATTGCGCAACTTCCGGTCCGACAGGAAATGCCTGGCAGCCATTTTAGGACTCCCGCGGTCCTCCCGGCAGCCCCATGTGAGGACTGTGTGTGTTCCAGGATTGCCTCATATGGATAAATTACTATCTGGAATCGCTCTGTGAGCTCTGTGGACGTCTCAGGCTGGAGCAGCAGCTGCAGATTGATCGCCGATCGCGCCGCACCGCCGCTCCAACACCAGCTCATGGCCTGGCTAGCAGAAGCTAACACAGGCCTCGAGCAGCTGCCGTGGTTCGCTCGCCGGCCGCCGCGCTGCTCGGCCCGACAATATCAACGCATGGCAACCTAAGATGTCGGCTTTGACCATCTCAAAGTAAGAAATTATATTTTTATTTATTCTGTAAATGTGAATAGCAATGTTTAACATTACAGTACACTACTGTACATGCTGTACAGTTACAGTACTGGTGTTTATGGATGAATGTGTGGTGTAATGTGTTAGATAAGTGTTTGTAAATAAAGTTCTGTGCATGTTTATGGCCTAGGATGTCAGACTCATGCCGATAAATGTGTGTGCGGCGGTCCGTTAGCGTTATTTCCGCGACGTACGAACGAAATCAAGACCTACGAACGGGACGCTATTTTCACCCCCTAGCTACGGCAGAATAGAGCTGCGAACCGTTCTTAGGTCCCAAACTCGTACGTAAATCGGGGGTTTCCTGTACTGTGACTTGTGTCTTAACATTGTGTGAGTTAAACCCAAAGAACACACTCTGAGCCTCACAACAGGTAATATCCAAACTTTTAATAGCACACAAGAGGCAGGTCTATATCACAGACGTCCTTCTGACTCATGGTGCAGCCCGGAACACTAAAATACTGCTAAACATTATGGGAAATCAACACAGTCCACTCCCCGTTTTTTAGTTTAGTTTTTGATTGTGGCACTATGAGTTGTAATTCTTGTTGAATTTGATCAACAGATACAGATTTAAACTATACATTGAATTTACATTTATGAATTCAATGTATAGTTTAAAAATCAAAACCAACAAGAATTACAACTCATAGTACCACAATCAAAAACGAAACTAAAAAACGGGGAGTGGTCTGTGTTGATTTCCCATAATGCTTAGCGGTATTTTAGTGTTCCGGGCTGCACCACGAGTCAGAAGAACATCTGTGATATAGACCTGCCTCTTGTGTGCTATTAAAGTTTGGATATTACCTGTTGTGAGGCTCAGAGTGTGTTCTTTGGGTTTAACTCACACAATGTTAAGACACAAGTCACAGAGTATGGTGCAATATACATGCTCTCTGACATACTTTAAGGATCGGAAATATCGGCAGGTTGGATCGGAAAATCCGATACGTAAATTATGCTGGTATCGGATGCCGATACCGATACTGGATCGGATCAGCCCCATCCCTACTTAAAAACAATTATTTGTTTGCGACATTATAGTAAAGGTGCGTCTCAGTTGAACTTTTACTTCATAAATGCATTTCAATGGTCAAATCAGCTTCATTTCTCTGGGGTGTCACAGCAAAATGAAGCTGATTTGACGGTTGCTCCAGGCGATATGGATAAAGGTGGCTCGTATGGCAAACCAATTGTGTCATTAAAGCTTCAGTATGTAGCTTTTTTTATGAACATATTTCTTCACTCTGTCACTACCTCCTGACAGACTGATGTTAGCCAGGTAATCTCTGAAAAAAAAAAAAAAAATATTGTCCCCTTGCTTCTCCAGGTGGTAAATAAGCATTTCTAAAAAGAAAAGGTGACCCGCCATTTTCCAGCCAATAAAAACAGAGTTTGTAACCAGCCAATAAAAACAGAGCTTGAATTTGAATCAGCCAATAAAAACAGAGCTTGAATTTGAAATTCAACAGACCACAAGGGGGCAGAGCCACATATGGCTCTGAGGGGGAGGGATCAGAATGCTTTGCCTGTTGAAAATATTTCTAAGTGCTGCAGTTCTACAGAAACTGCATACTGAACCTTTAATAGCCACTTTTACCTACTACGCAACGACATGCCACACTACTCGAGTGCCATCTGGCGGCTGAAAATAGTAGTGTTCAATATTTTCAGTCAGAATGAATGAAAACGATCATATCTCAGCCAAAAATCAGTTTATAAATATCGGGAAAAAACATAAATACATCACTTTGGCATATAAGTCGCAGGGCATGTAAATTACGCAAAAAAAACTGCGACTTATAGGCTGAAAAATACGGTACATGCCTGGTCCTTTTGGTCTTGCATCACATGATGTTCTTCTTCGACTTGCATCATCATCTCTTTAACTTTTCTCTCCAGCTTGCGGTTGGCCAGCTGCAGGTTGGCCCGCTCCCTGAAACAAGCACGAGCATCGTCACTCATTTACCGTCATCCAGGTTTGAATTTAAAGAGCAAACACTGGGTAAGTTCTACCTTTGGTTTTATTTGTGGAGTATTAACTCTTTTTAAAGTATAAACCATATTACTGTCGGACTATTCAGACTTCTGTCATTGTTTATTTCTCTCGTGCGACCTTCGCCACGTCTCACCGTTCCTCCCCCTCCAGCCGCTCCTCCAGCTCCTGTATGCGAGCCTCCAGCTGCGACACCTGGCCCTCCTTATTTGACTTCTGGGAACTTTCTAGATGAGACACTCTGGATTTCATGTCTTTATTCTGGAGACAACATGGAGAGAGCGAGAGAGAGCTGATGAAGAGCTTTACTAACGTACCTTTGAGCAATAACTACATATCTGAACAGATGATGATGAAAAATGAACACAATCAAATGAATGAGATGATCAAATGAACGGTGTGATTTGAGCTGATCTGAACTGGCAGGAGGGCGTGTACCTGTCTCTCCAACGCCATCTTGTCACACTCCAGGTCCTGTCTGTTAGCTCTCTCCTGCAGAAGTTCATTCCTCATCTGCTCCACCTGTCAAGCCGAGTCCAGACACCGTCATCGCTACAGTCCCACAACAATTATCCCCAGACTGGCTCTGAGTCTCACCCACACGAGAAACTACCAGCAGTCAGTGACGCAGGGCGCCAAACAATAGACTTCATGCTGTGAACGTCCCGGCTAATTGGTGACCTGGACTGACTGCATTCCAGCACTTCTTTCGATCGTCAGGCCGACTCATGAGTCTAAACCGGCTTTTATTAAAGAGAAGATTTAGATGTGGACTTTCATGCGTCGCAAAACGTCACCAACTAGTTTATGTTCAGCAAGGCTGGTTTCAAACCAGTTTAGTTTCTGGTTTGAGTTGATCACAATCCATCAAAAACATGTTTGTATCAAAACAGACCTTTACAGTTTGATTCTATGAAATGCTGATTCAGCATCCACACGGTTTCCTGTAATTTAGTTTCCGGTTTTGAGCAAAATAACTTCTGCATACTTTGAGCAGTTTTAGTTGTTTATACATCAAAACATTCGGCTCATAGAGGAGATGAGTGATACGACTTTTGGTTCTTGCAACTTTCATGCTTTTCAAAAACTGTTACTTTATTTACAAATATTTTCCCCAAAAGAGATACATTAAAATCTATTCACGGAAATTCATTCAGTCAAATTCCTTCTTTTACGCTACTTTTAGCTTTTACCTAAGCTTTTGTTGCCTTTAGCTTTTAGCTGCCATTCTGCTACTTTTAATTTTTAGCTACCGGTAGCCTTTTGATACTTCAACCTTTTAGCTACTGTTCTACTACACCTTGTTTTTAGCTACTGTCCCATTACATTTAGCTTTTAGCTAATCTTTATATATCTTTAGCTTTTATCCACGGTTCTGTTGCATTTAGCTTTTAGCCAACCTTCATATAGCTTTAGCATTTAGCTACGGTTCTGTTGCATTTAGCTTTTAGCTAACCTTTATATATCTTTAGAATTTAGCCATGGGTCTGTTACATTTAGCTTTTAGCTAAACTTTATATATCTTTAGCTTTTATCCACGGTTCTGTTGCATTTAGCTTTTAGCTAACCTTCATATAGCTTTAGCTTTTAGCTACGGTTCTGTTGCATTTAGCTTTTAGCTAACCTTTATATATCTTTAGAATTTAGCCACGGGTCTGTTACATTTAGCTTTTAGCTAACCTTTATATATCTTTGGCTTTTAGCCAGTTCTGTTGCATTTAGCTTTTAACTAACCTTCTGTTACTGTTCTGCTACTTTTACCTCTTTGCTAGTCATTTGCCACTTTTAACCGGTACTGCTCAGCAACTTAATAGTATTTAGCTAGCCTTTTGCTTTTTTTTAGCTTTTAGCTGGCATTTTGCTACTTTTAGCTAGTCTTTTTCTACTTTTGGCTAATATCTAGCGTTTTCCTTCTTTAGCGTTCAACTAGCATATTGCTTTTAGCTGTAAACAGGAGAACATTTGTTTTTGTTTATTTTAAGTCCACTTGACAACAAAATGAGAACAAGTTTTATTTGATCAAACTCATTTCAGCTTTTCTTACAATTTATTAAGAATTAATAGAAAGTAAAGCTTAAATCAAAGTTTTAGTCAGTGCAGAACAAATACCAAAGATGGTGACACTGTCTGTTAGTAGGTGAAGTCCCAACGGTTCAGCCAGCAGTTACCTTTAAAAGTCAGATTAACCAGAATAAAATTAATAAATTTTTTAATGTTGCTACTTAGAAATACGAAGATATGCTTTGATGTCAAAATATACTTAGTTAACGATAAATTTCAAGTTCTTGAAGCTCAAAGATGTCCACTTCATTCGGTTTAATATTAAGTATTTCGATAAAAAAAAAAATCTAATTTATTCAACATGAAACTTTTAAAATTGATTAACAAGTGAAGATGATGATGTTTCAGCTGATCTTTTTAAATCGACTCATTTTAAGTCCAGTCAGAAGTTTTCAGCTGAATCCTCGTTTGTGCAGATCAACTGAGCACAAGCGATAAAGTTTAAAGATTCTTGAGAGTGATCAGTGATTTGATGATTTAAACACCAAACTGTCCTTTTACGTCGTCACTGATCAACTGCGGCTCGTTTCAGATGGCCACGACAGTCACCGCCTGGTTGAACAGGAGGGGGAATGAAAACTAATCGATGCAGCGGTGACGGTTGCTTCTTTGCGAGCGTGGCTGAGAATTGGTGATATTTTATGCCAATTAGTGGGTGACAGTGGGCTGCTCTGATGAACGATGGCCCCTGTAAGTGGTGCGGCCAGCGCAGTGCTGGAGGGAGCTGAATCAGCAGACTGGAACACGCAGCGAAACTAATCTGCTTTGTGAGAGACGGCAGGAGAGCAGAGAGGAGATTACTCTCATTTAGACAGGAGAGCAGCACCTGGTGCCCAGAGAGACGCAGGTGCTCGTCCTGCTGCCTCCCCACCGCCCCATAGCCATGCACCCTCCGCCCCACCTCCCCACAGACATTAGAGAGCACACACCCGCAAGGCATGTGTGTGTGTGCATTCACAAAAACACACCACAAGCACTCCGTCTTCTGCACTTGCTGTAAAAAGCTCAGATGTTGCCGTGACAACCGACCTCAGTCTCATGCCGAACTAATGCCGCCCCTTCCCCCCCCCACAGGGGAACCATTTAAGATTTTAATTCTCAACCTCTCAAACGAGACGCATTTTATTTAAAATTCAGTCCCAACTTTTGACCCGGTTAGTCCCACACAGGGAGGAAACCGTAGCGAAGCCTAAAATGTGAACAGTTTTTAGATTTACAGGTAGTCCTCGACTTACGACTGTCTCGAGTTACGACGTTTCGTGGTTACGACACACATCTCCCATAAAAAATAAATAAATAAATAATTTTGAAAATTTTATTTTGAAAAGCCGAGTTACGCGGTTTCCGGTTTTACGTTTTAACGTAGCGGCAGACATTACTCTCTAAAAAAGCGAAGTCTGGTCCTCTGGACATTCAAAAAACAAAACAAAACTTGTTGGACCGGCAGAAACAGGCAGCAGCTGTGGAAAAGTAGCTGATTTATGGACGGCGGTTTTACGCCATAAAAGAATGGAGAATACGGAGGAGGGTCGGAGGAAACAGCTTCACCAGCATCCCAGTAGGCCATTAACTCTTTTTTTACCTTCATTATGGCTCCCAAATGTATGTGTGTTTTGATAATTATGTAGGGTACTGTGTTAGGATAGGCTAAGTGCTTGGGAATACTGTACAGTACATAATATACCGGTAGTCCTCTAGTCCAAAATCACGAGGCACACCACCAACCAAAATTGTAAACAAAGATACTCTGTATCCGCCTATATTAAATACATAGTCATTCTTATCAAAGTGTCTTGAATAGGAATGAAATAAACAGCTTCTCACCACATACCAAGCACAACAGAGTTGGTGTTGTTGCGTCCCCGGTAAAAGTAAATCCAAACGAAATGTAACTCTCACTGTACGGTCTCGAGCTCACGGTTTCTGCCTTCTTCTGATATCCACTTATACTAGGGCCTACATCTGGGTCCGAATTTTGTCCAGGGACCAGATCGGAGTTAGTATTTTTTCTTTTCAAAAACTTTTCCATCACTGTCATAGTCTTGCTAGCAGCTAGCTAGAATGCAATGCTGTCACTGCTACATGTCACGTTCATGCATCACTACTTCTCTTGTTTTAATGTGCAATGCTATGTTCCATACTGCCATCTATCTAGCGATAAGGAAATTACATGATTACGCCGCTAGACACTACTACAGCACAGACACTCGAAAATGGCATATTATTAGATAATTAATTCGTTTTCAAAAAATCTTTTTAGACCAGTTAAGTGAAATTGGATAATTTCCACGGCCCACCTGACGATCACTAGTGTGCCGCGGAACAGTGGTTGAAAAACACTGCTCTAGTGTACCGTACGTATATGGTGCAGTATGTACGTATGTTCCGACTTACGTCGAAATTCGCTTTACGCCGCCGCGCAGGAACGGAACTCCGTCGTAAGTCGAGGACTACCTGTATTATCGCCTTGGACTCCATCCTCCCCCTGAACAACCGATGGTTCTAAAAACCCAGTCTACCTGAACCTCACTCCACAGAGCCTCCGTCAGCAGCTTTGTCCAGGAAAACTGGAGCATTTTCTCTCAAACCAAACGTGTTTGTTCTCAGGCTGCAACTTCCAGGTGAACTCCACAACCTGAAAACTCAAGACATTTGGCAGCGTGCGTGCTTTGGCCCGATCAGAAGGGGGTTTTGTTGACGGGCGCTCTCAGACCCTGCTGGCAAGCCGTCAAACCCAAGTGATTATGTAAGATCGTCTCACAAAGCAGTAAGCACGCTTTATTAAAATTAATGATTTCTGGGGTGTGGGCAGGACGTGTGAAGAAACGCACAGCTGAGAGTGAGCACGACCACATGCATGGAGTCTGGTGTGACGTATGTAAGAGCTGCAGTTGTTACATGGAGTTTAGTTTGGAGATTAGTGTTGGATGTTAGAAGTGAAGATGAAGCAACAGGAGACCTGGATATCATTTACACACGGAGGTGGAACACAGACACGTCTGTGAGAACAGAGCAGCCGGTCAGGTGTGTGCGTACCTGCTCTCTTCCTCGGTCCACCCTGTCCATCAGCTGGTCTCCCGTTTGACGTTCTTCCTCCAGGTCCAGCTCCAGCTGAGCGATCCTGACCTGCAGACAAGACATTACATTTGAACTGTGAGTGACAGCTGCCACGTCACTGACAGGTGAGGTTTAAAGAAATTTGTTCTGTAAGATTGAAGTCTGTTTTTACAATAATTTCCACGCCGCAGCTCGTGAAAACATTTTTATCATAGCTTCATCTCGTACCTCCATTAATTTGAATTGTCGAGACTTGTCATCCTTGTTCTGGTTGTTTTTCTGCGTCTCCATCTCCAGATCATGAAGCTTCTTCTCCAGCGTCTTCTCCCCGAGGAGAGCCTCGTCTCTCTCCCTCTGACACATCTGCAGGTCCTGCTCCCGCAGCGAGAGCTGAAACAAAAAAAAAACATCTGGTCTTTGAATACCAACATACTGATACTGATTACATAGAATAACTAGGCAATTAATCTAAAGTGAAATAGGGCGGGACAATAATTCAATATCGATATATATTGCAATATACTTTTATTCAATAACGGTAATGTGAGTTTTAAGCACATTTTCATATTTCGATATACATTACGTTATGATTACAGCGTTTCACTGACACATTTCTTTTTCTGTTCGGGTCGAAGTGGCCGCTTCAACCGGCGGCCTCTTTAACTTGATCAGAAAAAGCCACGACACAACTACGTCAGTGCGTGGTGACGTAGATGTTACGCAGAGCTCGAGTCCAGAAGGCGTTAGCGGTAGCAGGCTAGGCTACAACGTGTGGTAAGTTTTCGCTTCAAAATGAGTGCCCATGACCGTCAGAATGTGACTGAACAAGGTTTCACAAGCAAAAAGAAAGCAGATGACATCACCGATAAGAGAGGAAAGATTAATTTGTCGGTGTGGAAGTGGTTCGGCTTTCTAAGATCTGATAAACTGCAGGTTTCAGTGTGTTGCGAAATGTGCCTGAGGGTCGTTCCAACCAGCGGTGGGAACACATCTAATTTATTCTACTCGATAAAATGTGATGAAAGTCAGATGATTAAGCAGAGAGTTAACGTGTCCCTGGAATTAAACCCCCAGCTTTATCAAAAAAGAAAGTTATGTTGTTGTTTAAAGTGAAAACTATTAATATTATTATTAATAATAATAATAATAATAATAATAAATTCAATTTATACCGCACTTTTCATTAATAAAAATCTCAAAGTGCTAATTTTGACAAGTTGAGAGTTTTATGTTTATTTGAGGGTGATTTCAAATTTCTTTGAAGGATAAATACAAATAAAAGGTGAACATTAATGTATTTGTACAGGTTGTACAGTTTTTCTGAGGTCAAAAAAGGCGTTCAATACAAGATCAACTGGACTTTATTTGTTGCAGAAAACGTTTCACCCTTTATCCAAAAGGCTTTTTCAAATTTTCAATTTTTCTGAGGCTTTTATATTGTTTATATCGATATTGGAATTATATTGTTATCGACCAAAACTAAGAAATTTATCGTGATAAAAGTTTTGCCCACACTGTCCAGACCCAAAGTAAAATAAGAAGCAAGAATTGAGCTTTAGTTAATATCACCAAAAGTTCAAAAATCCAGGTACAAATCCAACACAGTTCAGTCAGGTCATCTGGACGATTTCTTTTTTCTCTCCCTTCAGATGAAGGGCAAAACGTCTCAGCAACAGAAAAAGAAACCGTCCAGATGATTTTTTGTTCATACGTTTCACATTTATGTACAAAAATCTATCTAAAGAGCAGAGGTGGAACAAATACAGATGTTTAAAGTTAGACTCTATTGGTTGCCTGCTGTGTTCTTCCTTTAAATGCAACATAAATGACAACACTAACATTTGTCCAGGTTTTCTGTTTTTTTTCTCCTGAACTTTGTTAATTGTTTTATTTGGGTTCAGTGTCCCACTAAGACTGATGCTATAAATTAATTTGCAACTCGTGTAGACGAAGCCACTTGCTGAAATTTCTTTCAATATTTCACCTGCTGAATTTGCAGCTGTAGTAAAAAAAACAATATAAGCTGATGTTTAGAGGAATTATTGTCCATCTCCCTCAAGTGATTACTAAATCAGAGCAGCTATTATTTTCCTTCAAAGGTAACCGCCCCCCACCCGCAGCTGCAAAAATGGTCCCCACCGTTTACCAGCAGAACACATTTATCAGTTGTCCTACAAATTTCTAACCAGCAACATCCATTTTTTTTCCACTTTGAAATTATAATTGTTATTTCAAGTGCAAAATATTTATCATTGTTTTAAACGCCACAGTTTATGCACAATACAGCAGTCCCTCGTTTATCACAGGGGATCCGTAGTTTGAAGCCCCGCGAGAAGTGGAGAAAAAAAGAGAAGCAAAGTTGGAATAGTAGTACAAGTAGTAAGTGGTAGTTTATTTTAGTATATATTTATATACAGTATATATTTATATACAGTATATA